>JAIKVH010000107.1:0-21767 GCA_024679275.1 Phytophthora niederhauseri
CTACGGACGCTCGACCTGGTACAACGGCGTCTGGGCCATCATGTACTCCTGGTACTTCCCCAAAGACTCGCCGGCGTCAGGCTTTGGCCACCGCCACGACTGGGAGCACATCGTGGTCTGGCTGAACAACCCCGCGGTGAGCAGCCCGGAGATCCTCGCGGTCTCCACGTCGGCTCACAGCGGCTACACCACGTACTACCCGCCCAGTTCGAGCTACCTGGACGGCAACAGCGCCAAGATCGACTACTACAGCGTGCTGCTGATCAACCACGCGTTCCGCATGACGTCGGACTCGGGCGAGACGCAGGATCTGATCATGTGGGACCAGCTGACCGACGCTGCGCGGACGGCACTCGAGAACACGGACTTCGGCGACGCCAACGTGCCATTCAAGGATGCCAACTTTGAGACCAAACTAGCGAACGCATGGTACAAGTAACAACTTCAACTGGAATAGCTACGCTTTTGACGTGCATGTAGTTGTAGTTGCCGAGTCCTGCGAGAATGCAAAGAAAGCTAAGCTTTGCATGGCACTGCTCCAGACTTCAACGCGGCCATCTTGATGAGCTGCCACTTGAGGCAGTCCTATCCACGGTGGATTCCGCGTCAGTGCGGGAAGCCCAAGGTAACAGTCAAACATGTAACCTTAGGCCTGTAGTGGCGGGTTTCATAGAAGCAAGCCCAGCCCACTCATCGGGTGACGTCTACAGATCGACGCCACCAAGCTGGCATTAGGATAGGGGAGAACAGCGAAACCAATGCGACCGACAGAGAGGTCGGTTTGGTAGAAGGCGCTGGCAGAAGGCGCTAGCAGAAGTCGCCGGCAGCAGCCGCCGACAGCTAGCAGCAGGGACACAGACAGAGATCACTTTGAGATTTACCTCTAAACCAACAACAGAGCTTTGGTTTGCCCGGAAGCGCCAGCTTCCCTCGTAGTGTTCCGAAACCTACTACAAAGATATCTTTAGTTGCGGGTTCAAGCAACACCGACGGATCGGAGAAGAAGCATGACGACGACACCAACGAAGGACGGCGGAGAGCAGGAGACCTTTCTCTTGGCGGACGGACGGAGTGGTGATAACGCGGTGCAAGGAGGTGCCTCGGCGTTGGAATCGACGGATATTCGCCAGGCTGCACGAATGCCGCATCCTATTTTCGCCATCGTGAATCCGCCCAGGGTGTCATCCATGGCGCGCGAAGCGCTCGTGGAGTGGTTGAAATTGAGGAAGGAGTATGAAGAATACGTCCAGGACCGCTGCAAGGACGGAAAAGAAGACGTCGCCGCAGTGATGAAGAGCGTGAAGAGTTCGTTCGACGCGAACGTGTTGGAGACTTTGTGTGAAGTTTGTTGGGGAGTGGAACAGAGCAGTGTGACTGATGATTTTCTCTTGGCGAAGATCCACGAGATCACGGACAGCTTCCAGAACCAGGAACTGCCTGATGTGAAGGAGCTGTTTCGTGAGGAGCTGCGAATGAACATGTCCACCACCGACATCGACGCGAGAGTGATTGAGTACTTCCACCTGTGTAACTCGCTGATAAAAAAACATGGGTTCACGAGTTTCTTTGAAGAGGAGCGTGGTGTTAAGGAGAAGTGCAAGCTCATCGTAAATCCACGAGATCACGGACAGCTTCCAGAACCAGGAACTGCCTGATGTGAAGGAGCTGTTTCGTGAGGAGCTGCGAATGAACATGTCCACCACCGACATCGACGCGAGAGTGATTGAGTACTTCCACCTGTGTAACTCGCTGATAAAAAAACATGGGTTCACGAGTTTCTTTGAAGAGGAGCGTGGTGTTAAGGAGAAGTGCAAGCTCATCGTAGGTTCGCTGCCGAAAGGACTGAAGAGTAAGGTCCAGAACGAGCTTGACTATCGTGTTCCGGAGGCAAAGTGCAATATTCGGAAATTGTATGAGCTGGTTCGAGTGAAGGCCAAGGAACAAGCAATTGAAGAGCGAGCATTGAAGAAGGCAAACCCGCCGCGTCACAAACACGAAAGAAAAGACCACAAGCCCAGTTCCCAGCACAACAAACGACGCAACGAACAAGAGCACCGCGCGGTCAAGAAAGTGAATCAGGGGAAGGACTCTGACCGCCGCCAACAGAAAGGTGGGCAGTCAGGACGTGCAGCCGCCAAGGGAGCGCCAAAAGAAGGGTGTTTTCATTGTGGCGGACCACACTACTTGTCCAAATGCCCCACAGTCACACCAGCCGAGCGTGACAAGCTGCTCGCCGACCGCAAACAAGACAGCAAAAGCGACTCAGCCGACAAAGGGAGGCACCGCTAGACTGAAAAGAATCAAGGACTGTTTCCCCAAGCAGAACCGGTTCGTGGTGCTTGAAGACGAAGTGGAGGTCCCGCTTTGTATTGACAGCGGAGCGGACCGTTGCTGCTTGGATGAGAGCTGTTTTGCTCGATTGGTAAATGTGAAGTCGGACATTGTGCGAGTGAAGTTGGACGAACCTCTTGAGTGCACGATGGCCGACGGCTCATCCGTTTGGGTGAGTTGGACTGTGAAAATTAATTTGAGGCTGCGGACTATTGCTGGTATTGTTCACATTGCTGAACCGGTTGAGTGTTTGATCATTCCCGGTAGCTCCGGCGAATTCCTGCTGGGTAACGACCTGTTGCTTAAGCTAGGGATCGACGTTGAGCGGCAACTCGACTTACTGGCAGTACCTCTTGCAGTCGACGAGAACGAAGATGAATTTGACGATGCAGATGAACCTACGGTTGGAGAAGGTGTGCTGCATGAAGAAGACGTTAGAGCTGGCATTCTTGAGCTGGTGGACCTGGCGATTGAAGAAGGGTTCCCTCGCGAGTTCAAGAAGCAGCTCACTCGCATTGCGCTGCGTTTTGACTTGTTTCGGGATCGTTTAGGTGCGGATCCTCCTGCAAAAGTGCCGCCAATGCGTATCCGCCTAAAGCCTGGTGCAAAACCGTACAGGTGTAAGGCGAGGAAGTATCCACCTGAAGTTCGTCGCTTCATGGAGGACTTCAACAACAAGTTGGTGGAGTTGGGATGGGTCTACGAAAACCGAGAGAGCAGGTGGGCGTGCCCCGCTCTACCTGTTCGGAAGGGAGGTGGAGAATTCCATGGGTCTACGAAAACCGAGAGAGCAGGTGGGCGTGCCCCGCTCTACCTGTTCGGAAGGGAGGTGGAGAATTCCGCCAAACGGCAGACTACAAACCTATGAATGATCTGGTGGAAGCGATCGTAGGGATCATGCCCGACTTGCAGACAGACCTGGAAGCCGTAAAAGGGGCCAATTTCTTTGGCCTGTTCGACTTTATTAAAGGGTATTGGCAGATTGCGCTCGCAGAGGAGTGTCAAGAGATGTTGTCTTACATGACGCATCAGAAGGTATACACGCCACGACGGGTGCCCCAGGGATGTACGGATGCTGCACTGTTTTTCCAAGCTACAATCGAGAAGTGTTTGGAGGAACTTTTGCGACGTCATTTACTTGTGTGGATAGATGACTTGCTACTGTTTGCGAACGATGTGCAGACATACCTAGCCAAGTTGGAAAGACTGTTTGAACTACTCGATTTTTTCGGCTTCAAGCTCAGCGTTAAGAAGTCTCGGCTTTTCAAAAAGGAAGTCCGCTGGTGTGGGAAAATCATCTCTGGCTCCGGCGTGCGCCACGACCCCGAGCGTATCCGTGCCCTGCGAGACCTTCCTTACCCAAGCACGGCGGGTGAACTACAGCAATTCTTGTGCGCAACCAATTGGATGCGAGAGAGTCTGATAGACTACGCGAGAACGACTCGACCTTTGCAGGACACATTAGATGCAGCTTTGGCGAGTGCAGCGAAACGAACCAAAAGGGTTGCAGCTGGAATTGCAATAAGTCTGACGGCTGAACAACGGAAAGCCTACGATGACTTAAAGCTACTACTGGCAAATAGTGTGACACTCGCATTTCCCCGCGAGAACGCAACTATGTGTGTGATGACCGACGCGAGTGACATCGGGTGGAGCCTTGTAGTAACACAAGTGCTGGATTGGAAGGCTGGCAAGCCCGTGCACCAGCAGCAACACCAACTATTGACCTGCTTGAGCGGCACATTCACCGGCTCGCAGTGTCATTGGAGTATAATCGAGAAAGAAGCGTATCCTATCGTCTGCGCTTGCGATAAGTTGAGCTACCTATTGCTACGACCGGGTGGATTTAAGTTGTTCTGTGACCACAGAAACTTGATCTACGTATTTGCACCTGGGGCGGAAGTTAAGAAGCACATTCGTGGGAAATTGCTGAGGTGGGCAACGAAACTAGCTGAGTACCGGTATGAAATTGAACACATCGACGGAACATCGAATGTGTGGAGCGACATGGTCTCCCGTTGGGCAGGTAACCACGCTCAGGCAACTCACCTACGGCAGATGACACTTCGAAAGCGTGCTCCCGTGGCAGCTACCGGTACAACAGCACCTCGAAAACGAACTCGACGAGGCCGCAAGCGTGCAGCCCAAGTGCAGTCAACTACCGATACTGTACTACCTACAGCACGATCTATCCGGCCCTTGAATGACCCGGATTTCGAGTGGCCAAACCGCGATGCCATACTCCAATCGCAAAATCGGCATAAGACGTGCCGACCAGCGGAGGCTACTGGCAGTGCAAAAGACGAGTGGTGTATTAACGGGAAATTATGGATACCTGACGAAGACGAGGGTCTTATCCAACGCATCCTAGTTGTTGCCCATTGCGGACCGCAATGACACCGTGGTCGAGAGGCTACTATGGAGTCGATTAGGAGATTCGTTTACCTGGTCCGCCTGAGAGCGCGGGTGGAGGGATTCCTGTCGACCTGTCTTTTGTGTCATCACGTGAAAGGCAGCAAGATTATCCAAAGGCCATGGGGTGAAACATACAGGACCAATGAGCGAAATGGAGCACTTCACTGGGATTTTCTGTCCCTTGGAGAAAGTTTCGCCGGTGACAACTACCTACTCGTACTTAAGGATGAAGCAACGCATTTTTGCGAATTGACACCTTGCTCAACTCCTACAAGTATTGTGGCTGCGGAAGCTATCCTTGCGTGGGACAGCCAGGTATGGCATACCACCACTGTGGATCAGCGACCAGGGATCGCACTTCAAAAATGCAGTTGTGGCAGAAGTGTGCCGGCGACTGAAGTCACGTCAAGAATTCACGTTGGCTTATAGCCCGTGGATCAATGGCAGCATCGAACGTGCCAACCGGGATATTATACAGGTGCTGCGAGCACTTTGCCTGGAATATGAAGTCGACACACATGATTGGACATATTTCGTGCCTATTTTACAGGGGAATCGGAACCAGACACCGGTTCCTCCTCTGGGTAATAGAGCCCCAGTGGAACTTTTCTGTGGGTTGCCGCTGGTGTCACCTTTGGACTTTTGTGTGAACTCGAGGCAGCGTAAGATCCTATCCCTACCAGAACAACCAGGCGACATCGAGCCTTGGCTAGCAGCATTAAAAGCTAGTGTTCGATCTATGCACAAACCGATGATCAACGCACGCGCTCAGCAGACCGAGCGCAACCAAAGACGGCACCAGCACGCGAAGCAACCCAACTTCGACGTGGGTGATTACGTGCTGAGATCGAGGGTGGACAGTAAACACCAAGACAAGCTACTAGTGACATGGATTGGGCCATATCAAATCACACGAGCAGACTCGCACTCGTTCACGGTGCGGCATCTCGTCACCGGGGAGGAGACAGACGTCCACGCCTCCCGGTTGAAGTTCTATGCTGACAGCTCGTTGCAGATCTCAGAGGAGATCCGTGAGCATGTAGCGGCCCAAGACCAAATCCTGGCGATCAATGAACTACTGGACTACACATGGAACAGCGCTAAGAAGGACTACGACGTGCTAGTGAGCTGGAAGGTCCTAGAGCCTATTGGGGACTCCAACGAGACGGCCAAGTCCCTAGCTAAGGATGTACCCGCGTTGCTACGACAGTTCGCAGAACGATGTGGTGATACTCGTTTCGAACGCCACGTCGTTGCACTGACCAAGCAGCGCTCCGAGGCGTAGTAGCCGATGCTCACTGACCCATCGACATGTTCCATGCACCTCGTTCCAGTACGACGCCAGCAAAACATGAAGTCTCAATTTTCGACAGACCGAGAATTTTCGACGATTTCGACAATCTTTTCGACATACATTATTGACATATACTTTTGACAATTGACATTTTGACACTCAAACAGATCTGAGTTGAGCTCAACAGAACGAGCAGGACAACATGACCCGATTAACTGGGCAAGGCTTGGAAGGGCGGTGCAGGGGCGGGGTTCATAGAAGCAAGCCCAGCCCACTCATCGGGTGACGTCTACAGATCGACGCTATCAAGCTGGCATTAGGATAGGGGAGAACAGCGAAACCAATGCGACCGACAGAGAGGCCGGTTTGGTGAAAGGCGCTGGCAGAAGGCGCTAGCAGAAGTCGCCGGATGCAACCGCCGACAGCTAGCAGCAGAGACACAGACAGAGACCACTTTGAGATTTACCTCTAAACCAACAACAGAGCTTTGGTTTGCCCGGAAGCGCCAGCTTCCCTCGTAGGGTTCCGAAACCTACTACATAATGCAAAACAATGTTCATTTTAGTGGTAGAGGAGAGGGACAATTATTCGCACCGTTCTACTAAACTAAAACCAACAACAAAACACACTCCGTTTAATCTATTGATGAATTTAACTGCCGCCTGTATTAAAACAGAGCACGACAAATACCTTTGCGTACCTATGATATCGTTTATCGGTTATTCCGTTCTGCGTTCCATAAAATAGAAGCCCTTACCCAAATAGAAATCCCCTCGTTAAAGCCGATCAATTTTTCGGGGGCTCTAATAAATTAGCCCGGGTATTATTCGGTAAAATCCGTTAGAAGAACATCACAGCGGAAGCCCCTAACCCGACGTTTTATGTAACTTTTACGTTTTACAAGCTGCACGTGAACCTGGAGGCAACCAACGTGTGGAACGTAACGGCAACCGAGAGCAGCCTCATCTGCAAGCTGGACAAGACGACGGACCTAGTGCAGTCGATGTCGGCGCTTGTTCTTGGCGGCCGCCTAGAACATACTCAAGTCTTAGAAGTAAATTACGTGTTGCGAGAACGGCTCCATCGGCTGGGCTATCCAACCGCACCCGACGTCTCCGTCCAGGACGAAATCTGGCGCCGGTGTCAAGGCTGGGGTGGCAGTTTGAGCCTGCACGTAGTACATAGAATCAAGTTGTAAGAATGCCTTTCGCGCGGACATTCGGGTAGCCGGTGCTGGTGCGATCGCATACATGTATTCGATATGCGACACTTACTGTAATGCATTCTCCCCTATCCGTATACGATTCATGTTTGATTGTACCACCTATTTGATATTTGATACACACTGAGATGCGTTAACCCACAACGGCCGCTGGCCCAGATTTGCTCAAGCCCCATGCATGCGACTGCACCAACTTTTGCTCGTCTGCGCAGCCGCCTCGACCTTTGTATGGATAGTTGACGATGCTACTGCGACCAACCTCTCCGGTAAACTCGACACCAAAGGTCAAGGTCCCTCGAATCGCGTAATATCGAGCACCGCACCGTGGTCAGGGAAGCCGACAATATCATTTATACCTATTTTGCAGCCAAGCAGCAATAAGTAGCGTTGAGCTCTAGCATATAACAGAAAAAAACGTGAATTTGCTCAACAAATAAGTACATTATCAGTTAAAGCAAAGAACACCTTAAGGTCTAGATGCACGCACCCATGGTCGTCACGTCCCAATAACTCTCGTTCACCTTCAGGAAAAGGATCACTTCGAGAGTTAACGGGTCAGACGGTTTCTCTCGTAGCGCAGCACCATCCGTGTGACGCTGAAGAGGCGCTCAACAATGTTGGAGGTCGGAGGGGTGACTTCCAGCAGCTCGTAGGCACTTGGCGCGACTTCCACCTTCCGCCGTTTCAAAATGTGATCAGCGAAGCCCATTTTGGTGGGCTCCGCCTCGCCTGCAGCCTCCTCCGTCGACCTTTCCGCCCTCAAGAAAGGCTGTAACGCGGCGCGCTCGGGGCGAGAGAGACGTTTGGCTTGTCCGGCCAAAACCTTGACCACTCCTGACTCAAAGTCGGGAGAGTGAACAATATCCGCTCTCGGTGCTAAAAACAAAATAAAAAACAATAGTGAGCAGCATAAATGAATATATAAAACCCGCAAATACGTACCGAGGTAGTTGATGAATGACGGCTGGATCTCCAGCAGGCCATCAAGCAGGTCGCGCGCGTCCAGCAAGTTGAGTCCATCCGACTGCAGCTTCTTGGAGACGGACTCCACATCCGCCAGCTGAGCTAGCAGGGCCTTGAGCCGCCGGTTTGCGGCCGGCGACGGCATCTTCTCGGCGAGCTCTTCGTCGTCCGCGCTGATGAACTCGCGCAGCTCAAAGTAGCGCGCGAGCATCGTGTAGGTCGACCCCCAGCGCGTCTCGTTCCGCAACTTGGGCCAGAGGGCAGTCTTCAACCTTTTTATCAAAACCAAATACCCGAATTAGATTACGTTCAAATTAGGTCCAGACCAAAATTCAAATTTGCGTACCTCAATTTTGTCGCTTGCGTAATTGTGCGCAGACGCCTCATGAGTGACTGCACTTGCTCCAAGTCCTCCTCGTGCGGCTCCAGAAAGGTGCGGACCGCCAAATTAAGACGATGGCTTGCGCAGCCGATCAGCGGCACTCCCATCAGTCGCCCAGCCTCTTGTTCATCGCACAGTTGTCCCCCACTAGAAAAACAACGCTAGAGAGTTCCTTCCCAAAAAACTGGCAAGAACGCGGCCAGAGCAGCCACATGGCTCTCAGCATTGAGACGGTCGTCTGGGCCGTTGATGATCGGAGCGAGCGACAGCAGGGGGCAGTGGCGGACGCCGGTGACCTCAAAGCAGGCGTACACCGCCCAGTAGTGCTCGGTGCCGTGCGTTCAGTCGTCCAGGATTGCGCCGAACTTGTCCGGCAGCACAGCACCGATGTTCTTCTCGACAGCCTTCGTCACGCTCTCCATGCCACGACCGAGCATTTCCTTGCACACAGGTGGTAGATTTGTGTACCTTCCCAAAATACACTCAAAGTTAGACAGAATTACCACTACAAATAAAAAAGCAGCGTCTTACCGTCTCGTCGTCTCGATCTCGACGAAGGAAAACGGGAGGTTTCCGTTCACGATCCAGAGCAACCACGCGTAGCGGTTGGACGCCTTCTGGCGCACCCAAGGTAGCAAAGTGCCCGTGGCGGCGGCGCTAGCCGCCTCCATCTCAGCCTCGAACCTGGGGTGGTCGGACGCACGTGCGACACGAGGTTCGTGTAGCCCGTTTTGGGCATGTGCTTGCGCGTTTTGCGCAGGCTTTGCAGGCCTGCAGGCCTGTGGGTACGCCGCCCTCGGTTAGCAGCGGCTTGAAGTAGAATGCCGCTACTTGCTTCGGCGCGAACTTGCTCTTGGAGGATCTGGGGGCGAGGAGGGCGTCAGACATGACAAGAGTTGAGAGTGTTGCTTAGTGGGGATCAGGGAAGTTGTAGAGTGAGATGAAGTAGTGAGGCCGGCAATGTTAGAGCGCTAAGAGCCAACAGCGAACTGTTGGCTGTCGGCCTTCCCGAATAAATGTTGTGTATGGACACACCAAAATTATAAAATACGTAACATGTAGCAGCATGATCCCGGAAATAAATTTGTACGGATTTTACGGAAATATATTTTCAGTTAATAGATTTATCGGCTTCCCTGACCGTGCTCGCCGAGCACGAAGACGAAGCGCGAGGTTTTACACACATCCAAAAAGAGGATCACGCACGACGAGAAGGATGATGCAGACGACGTGAGCTCTGCGACTTCCTTTGTGGCGGCCATCAGGACATCGTGCGCGAGACTTCGAGCGGCGCCACACCGCCGGTGCGGGCATTACAGTGACAAAGTGTGGTTGCAGCTGCCCTCTTAGAGGCGACGATTCCACGTGGAAGCCATCACCAAGGACTGACCCAACTCCTTCGTGCTGCTTTCCCTGTAGCTGCTCAACGGTGTCGTGGGCCAGTACAAGGCCGGCAACGCGATGACCGCGCTCAAGGCCACCCTCAAGACGAAGGCGCAGGTCATCCGCGTCGGTATGCACCAGACTATCAACGCTCGTGCCGGGCGACCGCATCACGCTGTCGGCTGGCTAGGGCGTGCCCGTGAACTGCGATCTGCGCGAGGACGACTTCGTGCAGATCGACCAGGCCGCGCTCACCTGCGAATCCTTCCTAGTGGCCATGGTCCATGGCCACTTTAAAAGTGGCAAAATCAGAAAAAAATCCACCTTTTCCACTTTCTGGCAAACCTTAAAGGTGGAACAAATTTCGGTAAGAATGACCAGAATTCAAGTCATTTCTGGACGATACCACGCACAATAGCACTCCCATAGCTGTCAAAAGGGCGCTGACACAGTACAGATGCATGCCATACATCGCGGAAACTGCGAAAATGATGTTGGAGTCGACGAACACGACTGTACTTCTATTCGTAGCGAAATACCCGTAACTTTTGCTAAACTACACACGTGGCAATAGTGAAGTTCGCACGTTATAGCTCATCAACGCAAGCAGTATAATTCATCGACACAAAGGCGCCATCGCTGTACTATGCGGTAAACGAAACTAGGAATCAAAACGGGGTTCCCGTACAGCCAGGAAGGGGGGCACCATGCCACCCCGCGTATGTAGGTATGCGGTTGTCGCTGTTATCAATTTATACATTTGCGTATTTTGATCGATGTAAAACGAGGTTTGGAAGTGGCAGCGGGGGTAGTGATCCGATGCACAGTGATCTCGCAGTCTAACACAAAAGTATCCGTCAAGTACTTACTACTGACCTGAATGTGTCTGCCACCTTTAGACTCGTACTTAGTCAGACGGTTAGTAATTATACTTGGGTATTCTATGGGTTCCACTTTTCCCACTTCCTGCCGAGAAAATGTGCCACTTTAGAGCAAAGAGTGGAGAAATTGACAATTGCCACTTTTAAAGTGGTCTGGCCATGACCACGAACAACAACGCCAAGATGGGATTCAAGGTAGAGGCCGCAAACTTCCAAGGGCGGGTGGCCGAATCCGGCCGAGCATATCCCCGTACAAACTCGGATAACCGTGGTCACCCGAGATAATGAAATGGTTGGCCATGGTTGCCCGTATTTTTTTCGGATAAGGGCGTCTTTGCCAGGGTTATCCGTCGAATTAAGTTAAGTGGAGCTTTAACTATGTGAATGTTCATTTCGTAAAGCATGCCGGCCAAAGTTCCACCACAACGTGGGTCGCTTGCGACCATGAATGGAGTCAGATTCTCTAGGTTCGCGCACATATTATTAGGTTTGACATGTTTGTGATTCTGGAACGTGTATTTATCATATCAGCACCGGCGCTAGACTAGATTTCGGGTCGCAGCTGCTGGCTGTGCAGTACTCCCAATTCCATTTGAATAGTGGATAGCGTATCGTCACGCTTCGCGCCATATAACTTAGTTGTAAATATTATAGCATCCAGCACAACAAATACTTTTATCTAGTGCCTTAACCACGTATCGAGTGCAATACAAGCTCCCAAGTACGCATTACCGTAAAACTCGACTTGTATCCGACGGACACTTATATCCGACAGTTGATTTAGCCAATGAAAAACAAGGGTGAAAACATCCGAGATGGTGACAGCGCCATAAATGTGCGCACTAATCTTAGCCTTGCGCCCTCTAAAATCTAGGTTGCCTCATAATTGCATAATGGTAGCATGTTACTAAAACTCGTCGCCGCACGTGGAAAGTGTCCTAAGTATTTTGGAGAGCTCAGATGCCTGTAGGTATCAATTAAGCCTTAATTAATAATTACTAAGGGCTCTGTTTGGTTTTAAGGAAGTATTTAAGGTCTGCATCCCTAACACTATTTCGTCCGTTAATTTGTAGGTTTTATGATACCCTTTCCCATGTGCATGTATTCACCGTTTCTACCAAGCTGTCAAAAGGCATGTTGCTGTCGGATGGAAGTCATTAAAGCAACACTGACAACCAGGTCCATCAGCACCACTACAACCGTAATTTACCGAGTAAAAAAAAGGTCACAAGCACGTCCTAAGAAAACAAGATTACGACGATCCCGAGGCTGGGATTGCAGCCGCCACGCGTCGCAAGAACGCCATTCTCGAATTGAAAACGGAAATGCGGAAGCCGTGGCCGTGCGGGGGCAATGGTAATAAGGTTTCTAGCTTGTTATGCTCGAGGTGTTTACTTTCTCTAAACTATGTTATCCACTTTAATGCACATTAGCCCCCCCCCCCCGGCCTGGGCCTTTTACGAAGCTATTGGTCGAGTTTACTGCATTTACAAGCTCACAACCGCCAAACCAGACAGGCAAGACTACAGACGGGTGAGACTTCAGTAGCGGTGTCACCGGCACTGCCGGCGCAGCAGCAACGAATGCCACGCGAAAGAGACGCAAACGTGCTGCTCAGGCTCGAGGTACTGCATTGCTTTCGCCGGTGGGTGCTTCTTAACGTACTAAACAATGCTGTAAAATGTATTGCAATAGCTGTGGCAAAGCGTCTGAGGTGGACCAAGAACAAAGCTGCCCGGGGACTGATGCGGGAAGGAAGAAGCAACACTGCGGTGGAAGTTGAGGCTTTGGGAGTTGGTCACTTCTTCCCAATGTGGAGTGAGTTCGAGAGATTTTGGGAAGAATACGAAGCTCGCAACTTGTTGCATTATCGCAAGCGCACATCGCTCAAAAGCACGAGAAACAACGCACGGTAAGTTGTGTGATTTGACTCTGCTAATTATTTTAGCTAATCTTTAGATTCTAATGTATGTGTGAATGTGTAGTCTGCGTGAGAACAAGTGGACTTACGTGAAGTTTCTCATCCCAACGAACATGTTTATTGATGCGCGACGCCAGTACTACTGCACACATGGGTGCTTCGATGCCCCTAGAGGAGGTGGGGTCCGTGACCAGCTGCACTATCGTTACACAGGATGCCAGGCTCGTGTAACTTTGGTTGTCACGAAAATAGGCGGCAAACTGGGTATTGTTGTCATCAGCGAGGTGTGTTTATACTCTTAAACCATTGTTTTAAATGACTGGGTGGGTTACTTAAGTATTTGTTTTACTGACGCTACTTTTGTGATCGTTGAAATTAATTATTTTCTTACAGACTACCACGCACAACCATCCCATTAACCAGGACATTTACGATCGCATCAACTTGAAAAAGGCCATCCACAGAGAAGACCTCGGTGCATCTATCCACCTGCCGAGGGCCGCTCTTAACAGAGGTTGAATGGTTGAATATTCAACCAAGGTCCAAATGTGCCAGAGACATGCGGGTTGTACGTACTACCCGTGCAACCAGTTTGATGAAAACCAAAGTGAATCGTTCACCTCAGATTTCCTCACTTTGCATTCTGGACCACCACGCGTTCACCCATGGATGAGAGGAGCTGAGCGATCGCCGCCTGGATGTGGCCTCCACCGACCAGCAGCAGCCGCCATGGCTGCACTGCTCGCGCCCTCCCCCCCCCCCCCCCTCACCGTGAGCGCGTAGCCCAACCTCTTCGTGGCGAGGATCCCACCGCGTATCAAGATGAGCGATCTTCGCTCAATTTAGAAAGACAAGGACGTCAACGTGCTGCGTCGGCACTGCTTCGTCAGGCCCCGCCCGACGCGCCCATGTCCGCCTATACGTTTCGCAGGCAGGGCGGCAGATGGCTCTTCGACTCTAGTATCATCGCGGCGATTTAGGGAGGCTCACGGCGCTCGGGGGAGGCGAAAGCTCTCACCAGGCCGATGCTGGAGAAAGCTGCAAGGGCAAACACAAATTTCTCATTTCTCATTTATAATGTAAAATTCTCAGTTTATATCCGTTCACCGTTCAACAAGGGGGTGTTGTACGCTCAACCATCCGCACAACGTGCTGCTAGTTTTATGCACAGAGGATTACGCTATCAGGTTGTACGGAATCTACCAATTCAACCATTCTACCTCTGTTAAGAACGGCCCTGAGACAGACGAAAGTTCCTATGCGGAACCTGGCAGAGTTCATTTCATCCGAAATTGGTAAGTCTCTGAAATGAAGCATATTTTGCAAGGATCAATCTAATTTTTTGTCATGCTTGCTTCGGCCCAGGTCGTGATGTTACCCATCAGCAAGTCCGGAATTTTTGTGCTGCTCGATATGGAGGTGCTGCTGCTGAGTAGCGCCTTGCTCGCGTATTAGAGACGTTTGCAGAGAAAGAAGGCAACGACTGTCTTGTTCTGAAGGCAGCAGACGATGTGGTATGTGGTGTGGCGTTGATCAACCAGGCACAGAAGCTGATTTACCAGCGTTGGGGCGAGTGCCTTCTATTAGATTGGACGCATCACACCAATCACCTCGGTTGGCATTTAGGTGAGCTGATGGTAACTGGAGGACATGGCAAAGGTGTTTCCGTGTGTGAGGTGATCGTGTCCGACCAAAAGAAGGAAACGATGCGCCAGCAAAGATCACGTCGGCGTGAATATTACGGAGACCTTCGTTATTGACAAAGACTTCCAAGGATGGGATGTACTCGAGCAGATATATCTGGATGCAAAGGTAAGCAAAATTACAACAGCGCCATGGGTTACAGACCAAATCTGACCATCTTGCTGCTTTGCTCGAGTGTAAGTGCTGCTGTGTCATGCATTGACCGCGGTAAAAAAGAAACTCGCAACTCGAAAGATGAACATCTCAGTCTCGAATAGAGAAAAACTGGAGGCAGCATGGAAAGGATTGGTCTTTGCTAGAACGAGAGAGCCTTTTGAACGACGTCAGCGACAAATGGAGGAGCTGTGCAACAAGATTTCCGTGGAGTTCTTAAGCTACTTGAAGAACAATTGGTACGATTACTGCAGCATGTGGGCTACGCATGCACGGTCAAACTACTTCACGGCAACAAACACGACTACGAACCGACTGGAAGCGTCATAGAACCAAATGAAGCGGCTAGTAGACCTGACCTGCGCTATTGACCCGTGCATATCCGGAATTCTTCTCTATCAGAACGCGTCCATGGGGGAGATTCGGGCAGATATGATTCGACGTCAGCTTACATCTACGTTCAACCCAAGGATTCCAAAAGCTATCCAAGTGGTCGGAAATATTACAAGTGACTTCGCTTTCCAGAAACTCCACGACGAATATCTCCGTTACGAGGAAAAGAAGGGTTCCGTGCAACAAAGACTGCTGGATCGACAGGAACCTGCAGCGTCGTGAAGGTTGGCCTGACTACTCACAGCGTGACCTGGCGGGTCGGTGGTCTGCCCGTTCTTGCGTGTAGCTGCCCGGAGTTTGTCACGAACAGGCTGCCGTGCATGCATATATTCCACGTCGTGTTTGACGCCCAGAACCAGACCGTATTCCCAGCAAGTGCACTGATGAAAAGGTGGAACTACGCAAATGCCAATGTATTACAAGAGGTTTTGAAGGCCACACTAACGAACAATTGGCTCGTGTGGTCGACCACTACCACCCGTGCTAACCGGAAGGAGAGCGGCAATGGTGCCGGACGCAAGCTCGCGTCACTGGAGATTATAGGACGCCCGCAGTTGAAGTTTGTGAAATTGAAAGCGCATGAACCCTTGGGCAATTGCGATCTGGTGAAAAGTGATACCGAGAAGTACAACATTGCGAAGGCTCTACTTGAGCCGGTCGTACACGCCCTAGTGGCTACTACGTCATCTCGATTTTATCAGAAGTTGAACCTGGTCACGTTAGCATGCAACGAGCTTCTTGTAGGCCTCCAAAAGATTGATACTGGCGTGGACTTGAGCTCGGACATGGTTAAAGATGACCGTGACGCGTCTGAAAGCGACAATAGCTCTGATTTTGGTCAGGAAATACATCGCACAGAACCTCTAGCAAGTTACTACGAGTATAACAACGGTACACAAGGCTTGAGTCTCCGTAACCAGCAATTACCAGCGGGTGATTTGCCTCCCCTTTTGCGTCTCTAGCAACTACTACCGGACTATCGGCTTCGGAGCCATCGCCTGCCGCGACAACCTTCCTTCGCGACGAGAGCGTGGGTGAAGCATATGTACACGCTACCCCTGCCATTACGTGCATCAAACTGGAGCTACCAAAATCAATTCACACTAAAGGGAAAAATCATCTCCGCCGAAAAAAGACACAGGCAAAGACGCCTGCGACTCGATCAGCCACATCTCTGGACATGTCGTGCTGGACGCAAGGCCCTGCTGTAGGTGCTGTAACAGAGTGGCTTCGGCGATGTACCGACGATTCAAATGGACGCAAGGTGTTCGACCTAATTCCCCGGCAGCTCTTTTCTCCAAGCAACATACGCTCGACACCTAAAGTTTTTGCGGGTACTAGCAATGCTATCGAAACCCTCAGTGTCATTTTCCCGGAGGAGCTTGTCACGAAGTGGTTGCTGCGTTGCGGCGAGCTCGTCAAATAGGCGTGGTCACCCCAACTCAGTTCGGATTGGAGATCAAAATCTCGGGATCCCCCCGATACCACGAGTAAGTTTACTGTGCAAGGGTACTTGTACTGTGCAGTGGCTTACTATTTTTTGTGTTCATGTAGGTCTTTGATCTACACTATGGGAGGCTTCTACAAGTGCAAAACAGCATACCAAAACAGGAAAAAAAAATTGTGGAGTGGCTCGATTCAGATTGGGACGCTCTTGAAGCTGAAGCCGTGAACAGTCTCACGACGCCAGACAAACGAGCTTCTGACTGCGCTAGGGATATCACGAACGCACTCGCATTTACCTCTCTGATGGCATACGTCGGCATGCCTGCAATTGACGACACTCAAGCTACCTCGCGTATTGATGAGATTTTAAGCGAAGTGCCATTATCAAACTGGTTGTCCGGCACCTCCATCTCGTTGCTGCTACAGCAGAAGTGCATATCTCATCGATCCGATTTATCTGTCACTGGAATCATGGAGCATTTAATTAGAAATAGGTCGCGAATGGGAGTTGTTTGTTGCACCTTGCGATGTTAACAACATGCACTGGACGCTGAGCGTCATCAGTGTCAGGTCTGGTGAGGTAGTAATTTTCCGACCCCATGCGAGATTCCTATTTCACTAAGGAAACCGAGTCACGCGTCAAAGAAGTCATTCTCCCGGCAATCGATGAGTGGAAAGTTCGTTTTCGCGGTGGTTTAGTGGACGCAGTGAAACCCTCAGCCTACTGTCCTAAATGGAGTGTGTCAATTGTGAACGGGCCACGACAATGTGACGGAGACAGTTGCGGTGTTCTTGTTACCGCAATGGCGTGGTATTATCTCAACTCTCGGCCGGATTCTTTTGGGCGTTATCCAGGAAAGTTGTCCTGGGCGGCGACAAGTGTGCTTCGTCTCCGAATGCTTTGGCACCTCATTAGCTCTCCCAACGTGATCATTGTTGTACCAGCCGCGAGCGATATGGACGAAGTGCAAGAAATTGAAGATCCTCTCAATGAACTGATCCAAGAATCGGATGCGATTGAGGATTGCTAGATTCGATCAGACTTGCTTCAGTTGAAGCAAAACACTACGTCTGAAAAAAGGTCGACTACATATTACATTTCATCACAGGGGTTTCGAACTGGGCTAGAGACGCTAAGAAGTTAGCATAATTGAACCAGGATCCGCAATTCAGTAAAAACAAATACATATACTCTATTAATCCATCTAAGCAGCTAAAGATATTGTAGTGTTTGGCCGTAGTGGCCAAAGTACTCTAAACAATCTGCCTTGTAGGTCGACGGGTAGGTTGAGCAGGAGGATGATATGGTAGTCCTTCTGCAAAGCAATATTACAAGTTAGGTTGCGCAGGAAACCTTCCCTATAACTTGACGTTGAAGTCAAACTCAACATGATCCAATTTTTTATATAAGGGTGGCATCTGCTCCCCCAAATTATTTCAAACTATGCTACAACTCTCCAAAGCGTCGTTGAGGAAAGTCTGGCTTGTAGAAGCGATAGGGGCTATCACGACGACCACATTGCAGTTTGGCATTGCTTCCGTTAAGTATTATTGTAAGTTAGGCTGCGCAGGAAATGTTCCGTATAACTTGAAGTTGGAGTCAAGTTTAACATGCTCCGCGCAGTACCCTTATATTGACTATTAGCTCGAATATGATATCTACAAAGTGTCCATCTATTGATATAAAGTGTGTTGGGCCTTAATTCAACGCTTAAAAATACAGCTAATAGAATAGGCTTCAAAAACAAAGTTGGTGGTATGCACTTTTGGTAAGATTAAGATTTAGTGTCGGGGTCAATCAATACAAACCATGAGATATACAGATTGTGTACCACGGCTCATAACCTTTTAGCATTGGGGTGTAGCCTCTATCAATGTATTTTGTGCGATAGGTTGCATGGAGAAATTATTCCCACACACCTTGTTCTGAAGTCAGTGTATGCTTGCCAGGACATTTGACTTATAGAAGGTTTTCCGGGACTTTCCGTAGCGATAACTAAATCGATAGGCTGTGTATGACCTAATTTATATTTGGATGAGGGTCTGCATCAACAACCTTCACCTTCTTCAGTGCACTGCACGGTGTAGTGCTCAGAAAAAATAGTTCCGTACCAATAATACTGCTTTTTTGTGTAACTGATCAAAATCCTCTTTATTCTCTAAATGGTCGCCCTTGTTGGTACCTCAACCCTCTTAGTAAAAGATTCAAACTCATGTATATTTCTCTATCAGTTGTCTGCGTATGACATTGCTACCACTAATCTCGCCACAACAAATCGAGCAAAGAGAGAAAATGTATTTGGATTCTAAGTTGGAACAAAGAGTTTGGAGACAACTAGGGGCTATGCAGTAGATCCCATACAAAAGATAAAACTGCATGCATGTCGGGACAACAAATGTTCCTATAACCTCACTGTATTGAAACTCACCTACAACCTGAGGGGATGCGATTCTGCTAATACCAATGTGAGGAAATTCCTATAACCTCACTGTATTGAAACTCACCTACAACCTGAGGGGATGCGATTCTGCTAATACCAATGTGAGGAAGGAAAAGAAGAAGACAATACCACGCCTACCGCTATTGGTTGAGTTCTGTCTGTGTGAAGACGAAACAAAACAAGAGTACGAAAATGCTAGAGGAGAACCAGGTAAAGAAAGCCCTTGTGTTGTGCACGTAACATATGAAAATGTAGGCAGTAGAAGTGCAGACATTTCTTTATCTGATCGCTTTTTTAACTGAAACAGCGTCTTATTATTTTGCCGACTGTACTGAAAGAGTTAACTCTTAGACGAACGAACTGGGTGTCATTTAAAGAGATGTGACTGTATAGTAAGAAGTGTAAGTAGTGTGGGTCCGATAATAGTGTGGACGCGCAATTAGTATGGCCCACACTAATTAAAAACCTCAAAATTTGCCAAGAAAATAGTAAAAGTTTTTATCTGGGACATACGAACATTAGCATTAAATTTCGGGAAGATTTACTCACACTATT
Organism: Phytophthora niederhauseri; assembly: GCA_024679275.1. Taxonomy (NCBI): domain Eukaryota; phylum Oomycota; class Peronosporomycetes; order Peronosporales; family Peronosporaceae; genus Phytophthora; species Phytophthora niederhauseri. Next base: position 19,485 of record JAIKVH010000107.1, read on the forward strand.
TGAGGCGGAGCAAAAAAAAATGACCAGGCGCAAATACCGTGGCCCACACTAGTTACACTTCTTAAAGTACTGTGCCAGGCACAGTACTGTAAAAAGTGCAATTAGGCGCCGGCACAGTGTGTTCTGCACCGATGTTTTCGAATGTTTTCGCTTGTTTACTCGTATTTTATCAGTAAAATATTTTATTTGACCCTTTTATAGCAGGTAAACTATTTGCGGGAAACGATCAGTGTTGTAGTCGAGCAACACTACGAGCCTGTCCATTGGTATTAATAGTGTAGGTCCGTCGACATGGATATCAGTGTTGCTTCAATCAGAGCCCTGTCGGATACAAGTCGAGATTTACGGTATCGCATTATCACTACACCAGTACCTTGAAACGATATTGTACCGTCATTGTGGTACAGTTATAGATAGTGATGCCTCTGAATTGTGATAAAAAGTGGTCTCCCGAGGCTATCACTACGGAGAGGATCATCTGTGCATGTATAACAATATTAACGTTATAACAATAACAATGGAACACTGAAAACAGGCCATACCATATGATATAGCGGAGAGGATACTAACCCAGAATTCGATCGACCAGTGCCAGAGATTTGTTGAAGACATCGGCTGGCATGCGAAGAAAGCGCGAAGCTTCCTGATGACCAGCTGACATACGAAGAGATAATTTAAATGATGTGCTGAAACTTAGGCCCTTGTTGAACAAGTTGTTCAGGTGGGGAATGCTTTCCGACTCGGAAAGTTCGGAATCTGAGCTATAGTGCGGGCTAGGGCTTTTGGCGACGCCACGATTTGTGCTAGTAATTTTGAAGACGTGTGCTTGGCTTGTCCAAGTGAATTCCGGAGGACTTTATCTGCAGACCACCCGTCATTTTGTCACCGCCACCAAGCACATGCACCGAGTCCTCGCGGCAGTGCATTCCCCAGGCCTAAGTTTCAGCACATCATTTAAATTATCTCTTCATATGTCAGCTGGTCATCAGGAAGCTTCGCGCTCTCTTCGCATGCCAGCCGAATCGGCTGAGCCGATGTCTTTAACAAATCTCTGGCACTGGTCGATCGAATTCTGGGTTAGTGTCCTCTCCGCTATACCATATGGTATGGCCTGTTTTCAGGGTTCCATTGTTATTGTTATAACGTTAATATTGTACAGATGATCCTCTCCGTAGTGATAGCCTCGGGAGACCACTTTTTATCACAATCCAGAGGCATCACTATCTATAACTGTACCACAATGACGGTACAATATCGTTTCGAGGTGGTGTAGTGATAATGCGATAATGCGTACTTGGGAGCTTGTATTGCACTCGATACGTGGTTAAGGCACTAGATAAAAGTATTTGTTGTGCTGGATGCTATAATATTTACAACTAAGTTATATATCACGAAGCGTGATGATACGCTATCCACTATTCAAATGGAACTGGGAGAACTGCACAGCCACCAGCTACGACGTGAAATCTAGTCTAGCGCCGGTGCTGATATGATAAATACACGTTCCAGAATCACAAACATGTCAAACCTAATAATATGTGCGCGAACCTAGAGAATCTGACTCCATTCATGGTCGCAAGCGACCCACGAAATGGACATACGTAGTTAACGGTCTCTGGATAGTGATAGGTTAGAAGATGTTTTGACTTGACAGTGAATTTGTATACTATTGATCATCGGGAGAGCCTTTATTAGTGCTAATAGAGGGTATCCCTACTCGGGATATCACTTCAGAGAGGATTGTCTGTAATACCGGTACACCATTTGCGTTACCAATATCGGTATTTTTTAAAAATATTAAAATATTAAAATAACTAAAACATCGCGACCACGTTTCCCATCACGAACGTCGTGCTGTATGTAGAGGCCGCTTCGTCACGAAGCCGTCTCTAAACTGTACGCACTGTACCATGGTACTGTATCGAACACAACTTGACGACATTCAGCTGCTTATTTTCCTTCGGCGATTTTCCTTTGTTTGTTCAAGCTTCATTTCGCGAAACGCCCCTCGAACACCAAGACGCCCCTGTGCTCAAGTCAAAGGCTACTGCTAGTATTCGGCCAGGACAGGATCCAAACATGCGCTGGCTTCAAACTGCGCTTCTCTGCGCGGTAGCTGCACTGCTTGTAATCGACGGCACCGTTGCGACCAAGGCCGGTAACTTCGGTGCCAAGACCTTAAGGTCCCTCGCTGCTGAAGGTGGCAAGAACCAAGAAGTTGAAGAAAGAGGCATCACTTCCGACTTATTTACGAAGTTGAAAAAGCTCATGCCAGGGACGAAG
>JAIKVH010000108.1:6322-18171 GCA_024679275.1 Phytophthora niederhauseri
CCCCCACCAATTGCGTTCTTCGGGACAAAACGAACTCTATTTAAATGTTTACATGTGCACAAACTAAGACTCACCAAGTTGGAGCGCAATATCCCCCTGGGTACACAATCACTGGCTGCGCGAAGGGCGCCGGCTGTATGCTTACCGGGCGCCCTTTAAGATCCGCCCAAAATATTGTGTCTTGACCAATGCTGTAATGGGCCTACTTTGGCTCACTACTACGACTTACACGTGTGCGCACGTGTATGATGAAGCGTAGGTTTCTTTTAATTGAGTTAAGTATACTCGAGATCCACGAATATACTTTAAACAAATAACGACTCTAAGTAGCGGTTTTTGGTAAAGATGAGAACTGCTATTTTTGTTTTATGCTTTCTGAATTCCTCTAAATGTAATATTCTAAGTTTGGAATCTGCCAACGGCTGGTTGGCAGAATTCCCTTGCTATGTATGTCGCTCTTTGGCTAAAAGATGCTGCTTTCAGCCAATAGGAATCCTAAGTCTCTATGGTGAAACCCGTCGTGGTGATCGTAAATTTATGTAGCCTTTGGTGTGTCTACACCAAGGTCGAGAAAGTCTTTCGAACCTCTAACAGACGTCGCATCTGTTAGCGTTACAAGCGGCTGTAGCCACTTGTGCGTGTAACCCCGTTACACCACCCCCCGTCAACCACCATTGACCGTTTGGTCAATGCATGACGTTTGAAGAGAGCGTGCTCGTTCCATAGCGAGCACGTCGAAGTTGAAGACCTTTGGCGCAGCAGCGGAGAACATCATTGCTGTTGTGTATCATGCGCGGCAACGTGCGAAGCGCGTCGCTGCCACGGGGGCAGGCACCACAGCCTGCCCTCGATGTGTCTTCGGGCGCTGTTGTTATCAACAGCGTTCGCATTATTTTCCAGCGTGTAGCGCTTGGTGGGCTTCATGCGCGTTCACCATGTCAGGAACATCTTCGAGCAAGACGTTCCGCAGCTCCCATGTATCTTGGCGGGGCGGAAACCCTCTCCAACGAATACGATAACGAATCGGATGCCGGTTCGTTTTCGGAATACTATGGTCCACAATACGCTCAACAATCCAGCGTGTTGAGCCGTGGGCGTCGCTGATCGGAGGCGGCGGTGGTGGGGACACGCCCCGGGTATGGTCAACCTGGGGTTGACTTTGGCCGTCCGACTCTCGAGGAGCGGGTTGCTGCTGTGGAGCAGCTTCAGAGCCGGGAGTTCGCCGCTCTGAAGCAGGAGGTTGCAATCCTGAGGGCTCAAGTCGCGCAGGGTTCGCAGACCACGTCGGATATTTCCGTCGACGTGGGAGGTCGCGTCGTACGTTTGGCCCAGCGCGTTCACGTGCTGGAGCAGAAGGGTTTCCCCGACGGGGCTTCCGCTTCGCGCCAGCCGAGCTAAGTGGCTCGTGCTGTCGGTATGGCTCCAGCCGCCCAACGTAAAAGGTCGGATGGAGGCGCATGCTAGACGGAATGTCTAGCGCGTAAGCGTTGCCATGCCGTGCCAACACTGTGAACGGCCCGATGAAGCGCGGAGCGAGCTTGCTCGCCCCGAAGTCTGAAACTGCATGTTAGGCAGGTTTTGAGTAGCTAACAAGACCAATGAACCCTTCTTGAATTCATTTGTGTTGCCCCTGCCAACGTTGTCTGCATTCAGCTTCTGTCGGTCGACAGAAGCTGCAATAGCGTCTTGGACAAACCGAATGACGGCTTGTCTGCGCTGCGCGAAGTTGATTGCGCCCGAGCTGAACTCGTTCAGCTCGTTTCCAGCAGTAGGCCCAGCCTCTTCGCGGTGTCTGTGCCCCGCACAGACCCGTTCTTCTTCTTCTTGTTGCTCTTGTCGACGTCTGTACCCTGCACAGACGCGTGCTTCGTGTTCCTCTTGTGCGTAGTCGCGGCTGACACTGCGCAAGTTTCAGCGGCATTCTGCGGCTGCTGCGTTGCAGTCGTAGACCCCCCCCCTACTTAAGGAAGGAGCCACCATCCCGAGTAGACTCGGGAGGCGTGGGTGCCGGATGGCATTCACGTAGAACGGCGTATGCCCGGTCGAGGCATGCACCGAGTTGTTGATGGCGAACTCCGCCATCGGCAGACACTCGCTCCAGTGTTGGAACGAGTGAGCGTAGCTCTTAAGCACGCCCACGAGCACGCGGTTCATGCGCTCGGTCTGCCCGTCCGTCTGCGGATGGTCCGCAGTCGACATCGAAAGCTGGCTCCCAAGAAGTGTGAACACTTCTTGCCAAAGGTGTGCAGTGAAGCGCGGGTCTCGATCCGACACAATGTCGATCGGCATGCCATGGTGTTTGAACACCATCTCAACGAACAGACGCGCCGTCTGTTTCGCAGTTACTTTAGCGGGTACCGCAGCAAGATGGTACATCTTGCTGAAGCGGTCAACAAAGACCACAACGCCCGTGTTCCCCTGGCTGTCCGGGGGAAGACCGAACACGAAGTCCAAAGACATGGACTGCCAACACTCCGACGGAGTCGGCAGTGACTACAAGGGAGCCTGCGCAAGAGCCTGCGCGAACGGCGCAGGCTTAACATGTTGACAAACCTCGCAAGCACGGACGTACTTGCGCATCCATTTATACTGGTGGGCCCAGTAGAAGTCTCGCGTGAGAAGAAGGTATATCTTCTCACGGCCCGGATGCCCCGCAGTCGGTGCATCGTGATACTCGTACATGATCCTGAGTCGCAAGTCATGATCGTTGGGCACGACAACGCGATCCGCGTTGTCGTCGACTGCACTGTAGAGTAATAACCCATCGTGCACCCGGTAGCGGTGTGCACGAGCACGAAGATGCTTCGGCAGCTTCTGACGAGTTTTGTCAGAAGGCGCCGAGCCGTAGGCCAGCAAGAGCTTCGCGTCCGCGTCGTCTAGTAGCGATGACATGGGAGTGCTCGATCGCATGGCGTCAATGACATTGACGTCGGCATCATTCGTGGCGTAGTCAGGTCGACGCGATAATGCGTCGGCCACCACATTAAGTCTTCCGGGTTTTGTACTCAACCCGGAAGTTATACTCTGCGAAGAACGAGTGCCATCTCGTCATCCGTTGCGAGATGTGCGGCGAATTCACGGCTGTCCGCAGTGAAGCGTGGTCCGTATAGACCACAAACGGTTTGCTTCCGAGTAGATACACTCGGAACTTCGCGAGTGCATACTTCATGGCAAGGAGCTCCTTGTCATGTACTGGGTAGTTGCGCTCAGCTGGTTTGAGCTGACGCGACTGGTAGTAGACGACACGATCGCGCCCCTCGTGATCGTGCTGCATCAACACACATCCGATTGCGAAGTCGGATGCATCGCACACAACATGGAACGGACGATCTTGGTCGGCCACCGCCAAGATCGGCGCCTCAGTCAAGCCCCGCTTGACTGCATCGAAGGCCTGTTGACACTCAGCAGACCAATTCCACTCGGAGTCCTTCTTCAGGAGCTGTGACAGCGGCGTATCGTGCCCGCGTAGTCCTTCACGTACTTGCACAAGTACGTGACCAAGCCAAGGAACTGCCGCAGCTCCTTGACGTTCGATGGCGTCGGCCACTCATTGATCACTCTGACCTTTTCAGGGTCAGGGCGGACTCCATTCTTCCCAACGGGGCACCCGAGCACGGGTATCTCGCTCGCCCCGAAGCTGCACTTCTTCAGGTTCGCGTAGAGCTTGTGCTTGCGCATCAGCGCAGGCAGCTTCCGGAGATGTACCTTATGCATCTCGACATCGCTCATCCCGTCCGCAGCCCGGCTGTGGACGAACACGTCATCGGACGAACACGTCATCGAAGTAGCTCAGTGCGAAGTCGCGCACCGAGCGCAACAAGTGCGTCACGCACCTGTTGAAAGTCGCAGGGGCGTTCTTCAGGCCCTGCGGCATCACTAGCCACTCCCAGAACATGCCGCTTGGCGTGCTCACAGTCGTGAGAGGGATGTCGCTCTCACGCATGAGGATCTGATAGAATCCATCTCGCAGATCAAGAGCACTGTAGATGGTGCTCCTGGCCATCGAATCGATGATGACATCTTTTCTCGGTATCGGCGTCTGCGCCGGTATCGTCGCATCGTTCAGCTTGTTGTACGCATGAACGATGCGCCAACCGCCCAGTGGTTTCTTGACACAGAACGTCGGAGCGCTGTGCGGGGACTTCGATTCCCGCACTTGTCCAGCCTTGCGACGACTCTCAAAGAAGTCGTCGATCGCCTTGACCTGCTCTCGCGGCAATGGCCATTGCCGCGTGACACACTACTTCGTGCCCGGCACGAAATCGATCTCGTGCTGGATGCCCTTGTCCTGCGGAAGCTCCGCAGGGATCTCATCCGGAAGTACATCCGCGTACTCCCGTAAGATCTTGTAGTAGGGACTCGTCTTCAACGAGCCCCAGCTCTGCTCCTCAAAGCGCTCCTTCTTCGTCTTCGAACTGAGAGTGTCCTCACTCTCAGTGGTACTCTCCATGAAGAACTGCCTCAGTTCTTCATTCTCGCTCTTCGTTCTCTCGACGTCCGAGAGAATGCATATTTGCTCGATGCGTCCATCGTGCAAGTCACGCGCGAAGCGCTTCCAGCTCATGACTGGAAGCGAAGTCAACTCCGACGCTTGCGTCGGAGGATTAGCGAGAGTCATCTCCCTGTACCGGAACCCGGCACAGGTACGCGTCAAGACGTTCAGCGTCTCGACGTCCGGCTTCTCTGCCTCCACCTGCCCGGCAGACATTTCTTGTAGCGTCTCGGCTTCAGACCGAGACTTGCGCAGCGACCTTCGCGTGCGCCGTCTTCTTTTTTTGCGGAGCCCGGCTCCGCTTGGTTCTTGACCTCGTTCAGGCCCAGCCGTGGGCGTGTTCTTCTTTTATTCCGCCGGCGGGTATGTCCCGCGGGCGAGCGACTTCAAGCCCGGCTTGGTCGCTCGGTGCTTCGTCGTGCAGCCCGGCTGCACGAAAGTATGCAAGTTTTCCCGGTGCGGGACGTTTGCAACTGTCCGAACCGCCTGCAGCGTCGGCTCCCGGAGCCGACACGCCATCATTACCTCGACGCCAAAAATTTGCGGAGACCCCCATTACGGAGGGTGCGTCGGCTCCCCGAGCCGACAAATCGAATTCACCCAAGCCATCGTCTCCCGGAGTCGACGGCGTTACGTCACCTTGGCTCTTATTATTGGCCAGATCTGACCCAATCAGATTCGCGTCAGCCTCCACGGCTGAGGCGTGTGACTCGCCTGCGTCATGCGTGCCTTTCGAGGCCGGAGACACTCCCAAAATCAGATTTGCGTCAGTCTCGGGGACTGACATATGTGACACATACGCGTCATCCGCGCCCCTTGAGGCCGGAGACTCATTCTGGTTCGCAGAAATGTTTGTGTCGATCTCCGAAATCGACACATTTTCTCCTTCAGCCGTCGGCGGCGACGCCGACGCTTGCTGCTCTTGCGCCCGCGCGCCCAGAGCGCTCCGGGACAGCGCCATTAGGCACTGTCTTGACTGGAGAGTTGCGCACACCTGTCGATGCGTGCGTTGCGGCAACAGGGCCATCGCTCTCTGTTCCGCAATCGCGACCGAAGCGCACAAGAGTGCGCTTCTCCCAGTTTATTACCAGATCACACCGTGCAAGCCACGGCATGCCCTACACAATGTCAAACTTATCGTTCAGATCCAGGACGATAAAGGTTTCGACAAACCCTTGATCTCCATACGTGAAGCGAACGCGTACCATGCGCTTCTCGGTTTTTAACGATGACACCCGTTGCCAATCGAACTTCCAACATACTTCGAGGTATAATTACCTCCTCGAAGTCAAGCCTTGATAAACTACGCAGTCGAACAAAGTTGTTCGACGCGCCCGAATCAACCAAAGCACGAACAGAGTTACTCTCTCTCTTCGAAGACACGTTCAAGACGACAAGGTTCGGTTTGTCATCATGCATTTTGCAGTGAGAAGGGCCCTCACGGGGGGGGACTGCAGTCCTCAGTGTCGCATGTCCGAGTTGGACACGCGTGACTGCTTCACCAGTAGGGCGCCCCGCGCCTACTGGGTTCCAGCGTTTTTTGTTTGTCCGCGACGATGCCCGGCATCGCCGCGTCGACCACCATCTTGGTGCACGTATGCCGTGCACTTTTGGACATAGTGACCGATCCTTCCGCAACGGAAGCATCGTACATTGCTCCCTTGTTGCTGTTGATAACCAGCAGCCGTTGCATTCGAGAGGTCCATTGGTTCCGGACCTCCCGCTATCGCGACCGGAGGCGGTTGCAGCCTCGGCGCATTCGCATGTAACTTCGCCTGTCGCAGGCTAACTCCTCCTGCATCGCAAGAGTAATTGCAGCTTCGAGAGTACCTGGGTACTCACGGAAGAGATAGGTCTTTACAGGCCCATCTCTCAGACCCTTCATGAACGTGACGACCTCGGTCGCCTCGTCCATCGGGTTGGTCACGATGTTTGAGACCAAGTACCGTGCTCTTTGCGCGTAAGCATGAACATCATACTTACCCTGGTGTAGGTCGAGGAACTCCGCCGCCCTCGACCGGAACTCATTTTGCGGGGGCTCAAACGCTTGTCTGAGCTCCTCCTTGAAACCCTCGTACGTGCTGAAGCACATAGGATCCGAGAGTCGGCGTCCATACGCCCAACTCCTTGCGCGTCCGCCAAGACATGACATGGCGAATGCAACCTTCGACAACGGGTCGGCGATACGTCGAGCCGCAATGGCAGTGTCGAGTTCGACAAGCCAACGGAGGAGAGGTTCACCTTCTCTTCCGACATAGTTACTCACGTTGAGCTTCAGCGATTGGTCGCGCGGTGCCGTCCCCGACGGCACGGTGGTAGAGGAAGCAGCATCACGCTGCTCCTTCATTATGAATCCCAGAGCAACACCATGTTGCTCTGTCGGTGATAGCGTACGCAGCATCGCGGCATTTCAAATAGAATACCATAAGCTATTTTGAAGGTATTCAATTCGGTATTATACGTTCTGACCAGTGTACCATTCCAATTACTGTACCATCGTATCGAAGTGATAGAATGTCGAGCGAGACCAACCATTCCTCAAACCAACAATTCTTCCAGCCACCAGGTTGTCATTCGGCAAACCTCTGCGTGCTCTTCAAGTGACCGCTGCCCCTCGCCCCCTCCGGACTGCCCTCACTCACCATGGTCCCGAATCGAACGTTCAAAGCCTATCTCGAGAAGAGAGAGTTAATTTAGTGGATTCAAAGAGGTGGAGTCCAAAGCGGTGTTCAGCACTTTCAGGGCGAGTTAGGCTGGAAGGTATCTGGTGCCCAGATCCGCTACTGGTGGAAGAACAAGGACACTATCCGCAATGCGCCTGAGCAGCAGTACCGTGTGCCTGGTGCTGGTGCTCATCTACGCCTCGGTGAGATGGAGGACATCCTCTTCGACGAAGTTCTCCGTCTGCGTGCAAGGAAGGAGAAAGTATTGCGCCTGTGGTTTCAGTCGACGGCGCTAGAGATTGCACGGACGGAAGTTGAGAACACTGAGTTCCGTGCCTCTACCAAGTGGCTTGCCCTATTCATGGCTCGGTACGGTCTGTCGCTTCGGCGTACGACGAACTTGATAGTGCTAAGCGATGAAGAGTTGGCGTCGCGAAATTTTCACTTCATGGCTTACCTGTCGACGAAGAATCAAGCGCTGAACCCTGCTGCTATTGTGCTGATGGATGAAACCGCGCTCTACTTTGAAGACCCGCGCCGCGACACTATCGTCGTTACTGGCGCGTGCCATGTCGTTGGTGAAGTCGACTGGATTTGCCTCGATGCGCATTACGTTGACTCTTACCGTCACGGCCGACGGCAAAAATCTACCACCGCTGCAGATCTGGAAGGGCGGTACGGGGAAAAGGTCCAAGATTGAGCATCGGGCTGTGTATATGTTGCCTACCATGAGAGACCCTGGACGAGCTCTCATCTGATTGAGCAGTGGCTCAACCTTATGTACCCCACCGTCTTTGATGCTTCGCTAGGTTGTGGTCTTCTATGGGCCTCCATGCGCGCACACATCTCGTAAGCGGCCAAGTGCGCGAAGAAGGACGTGGACAGGTTGGTGATTCCGGGTGGTTTAACGCCGTACCTACCAGCCGGTGACATCAGGATATTCAAGGCTTTCAAGGACAGTCTCTCCGACGTGATCGGCGTGTGGAAGCCATCTGACCGAATGACTTACACCCAGGGTGGGAACCACGAGCCCCGGACACCGTGGCTGGGTGTGTAGCTCGTGGCGTAGGGTCCGCGACAGCGTAGTGCTAAAGTCTGTTCGCGCGGCGGGCTTTGCTGACGACTACCCGAAATGGCACATTTCCAAGCACGACGTGTACGTACTATAATACCCTGCCGAATAGTATGCCCAGGTGCATTTTAAAGGTACATAAATGGAATAGTGTACAGTTTACGATTTGGTAGAACCCGTTGGTATATCATTTAGTGCAGGGTGTGCGAGATTTAGCTACGAACGAAAATCCATGATCCGCCTCGGCTAAACGATGAAAATATCGGAGCAAAATAAAATACTAGAGCCGTGTTCGGCTTGCACACCCCATTCGAGCTCGATTCAAAAAGAACTGGTTTCGAGCAAATTGTTGGTTTGGAAGGCACGTAAAAAAGGCAGGCTAATCCAGCCCGATTCATAATATTGCCTAGACCTGAATTCAAATCCAGCTCTTTTGAGCTTATCGAGCTGGATCGCTTTTTGGGTGTTTCAGATCGCAAACGAGCTGGATGAAGCAAATCCGGCTGCATTTGGCCTAAAACAACTGGATTGGATGCAAATCGAACACGGCCCAGATACTTTAGCAAAACCTGGATATATTAAATTAACCCATGATCCGTAAGTGCAACAGTCCTGAGCTACGAAAACGGAGGTAACGGAGAGGGGGTCAGAAATAGCTTTTTGGCCGACAGGTTTTGGCGCCAGGCGAACACTTGGTATTAATCTGGATCTTTGACCCACTGAAACGCGTTCCAGTACAGCCAGTGGGTATTAACGTCGACCAGTAGGTACAGGAAAGAGATGCACACTTGTCGTAAATCATCACGATGATGTTTTGTGGGAAGGGTTTCGGCGTGATGGCGAATATTGCGTAAAAGACAGCGTTATCCCAGGATATTTCTTCAATCGGATCATATCAGGGTGACCAAAACCAACCAGGCGCCTGGCCTTACCCTCAATGGGGTGCGCGGGGTTCGCTTGTAGCAATTCGAGGGGTCTTTGTCAGAGATCGGCCGGTTCTCCTTGGTTTCAATGCCTCTGAAGTCGTCTCCCCCATTTGCGTCGTTGCGGCAGCGCTTGACGATGCCAATCCCTTCGGACTTGGCTATGGATTAAAGCCCTGCGCCCTTCCCGGGGTCCTTGACGATCTTGTCTTTCACGTTGAGCCAAACACGAGCAGGGGCGGCTCGCAAATCGCCGAGGCTGTGTTCTTCTAAGAGCTGACGCATATCGTCTTGCACATTCCGTGCGATGATTCGGTCGTTTATGCATATGAGTTGACCCTTGATTTACCCTGATTTGAACGAAGCCGTCACCAGTGACGATAATACGAGCTTTACACTTGATCTTGGTACGACTCTTGCTACAGACGTACAGACAACGACTGACAAAGCCGACGCACTGAATAGCATCCTCTATATAAAACTTCATCAGACATTAAACATTTTGCAATTAACTTTATACTTAGAATAAACCTCAGGATACCTAGGAATTACTCTCTCAAAGCTACAATTTACGGTGGTTTTCGCGAATTCTGTCCAGGCCACAGTTGGAGACTGAATTACAAGGAGGGGCTTTCGCTTTGCAGTGCCTCCTGTAACGCCCCGAAACTTCGGCCATTTTTTGCTTTTAGTGGGCCAATCACGACAACGTTGATCGGTTGACAAAATGCCGTCGTATTAGGCGGGGAAGGCACCACTGCAGTATTTGCTTCTTCGAAAACTACCCGTTGTCCCTTCTTCAAAACGTGGGAGTTAAAAGTACCAAGGAGGAGGCCAGCGGGTCCATCAACTTCATATTTTAACACATTACTCACATAAAATCTCCATCCTACCGTGTCCACCCAGGTATGCTTCTTGACAGTGTAGTAGTGATTGGGTGGGTAGTGCGACCGCTGGTCGCAGTGCCGAGCTTACCTCGGATGATGAAGAGAATTAACAGCTTATGTCGCAAAATATATTATCCAAAAAGCGTTAGCTATAAAACACACCGTTTCAATTTTTTTACAGCACAATAGCGTACCATCATCGCGAATAGGAAGAACTGCTGTCATTCAACCAGCGTGCTTACCTATCTTGATAATCCATACAGTTGCGGCCTTTGACAGCCTGAAAATGTATCGGTGGTATATCAAAGTTGTTGCCCTTTCATCCGCGTTAAATAGTGTCATAGGGCACCGTGCCCAGTACTTGTGTCAAAGTTCAATAGAGGACTCGGCTCGTTTCTCGAGCAGCGCAACCGTCAGAAGTGTGACGAGGCTCGGTGCGCCCGGACCTTGCGAGCGCAAAGCCTCTAGAGAGGTGCCCCTGAAACTGCAGTCCTTTGACAACGGAAGTCACTGAAACCAAGGTCCAGGGTGGCGTATCACCTTGTAAATCGCTATTGGCATTGTTTGCCTTTGGGGAGCCTAGGCCGATCGCCAAGTGAGTCGTTTAATACAAATAGGTAGTTAATGTGATGAGCGTGACGTCCACTTGAACACATTATTCAATGGCGAGGGAACTGAGCAGAAGAGATGAGTAAACTGGTAGACCCACTAGGAGATCCCAGAATTAACCCAGCTTCTGATAAATCAAAACAATACAGAGATATATACAACAAACCGTTGCAACTTATTTGTCGATCCTTGGGCGGTGGGGCTTACGTCAGTCGATAAGGCTGGTTCTGTTAGATTGTCCGGTAGGTGGCACATCGACAGCAGTAAGAAGCAAAGTAATCCTTGTTACTGCGGTTTACACCTCGGCAGCGACTACGATTCCTCCGAGTCTGCTCTCCTCGAATCCATACAAAAGACAAACTGTGGCTACCGTCCTGCCCCTAACGTTGGAATCCGTGTTCTTCACGCTTTACCACCATCAGTCTGACCTGCCTTTAGCGTCAGAGGAAGACGTAACAGACTCACAGAGTCTCAGCTTAAGATAGCCCGTTCTAATACCAGAACGTACGAGTCCGTACACCTTACGGACTCCAAGAGTCAACCCTTAACTCTTAACTGTGTGAATCTCAAACTGAATGTATTTCTCTTTAGCGCGGCCAGGCCGCCTACGGTGTAAATGTATCCGGTTCACTATCTAGCATAGTCGACCGCCGGGTCTTGTTCCGTCAAGCCTCCTTCTCGAACGAGTCAATCCACATCGCGTGGACTCCTCTGAGAACTTCTCGGCGCAACGCGCCCTCACATGACTTCAAGTCATAAAGCCTTTTGGTCTTTCGACCGCAGACAGCCTCTCGCGAGATCCGCCTCGGAGCCTCGCTCCTCTCGTGCTGCTGCACTGCGTGCCTCCGCACCTGCGCGAACGCCAGCGCCCGCGCGCACACCCTCGACGCCTTCCATGCTCTCGGTGTCCGAGTACTTCGCGGCGCACCGCCGGAAGCACAGCTCGCAGCGCGCAAGCCTCTCCTCGAGCACCAACCCGTCGGACCATGGATCCTAGGGAACATTTCCGCGAAGAGGGCGAGTTGGACGAGGTTCTCCGAGCCGAGAAGATGCGCCCCCATCCACGCAACGCTCCCCGAGCCGCGGCGACGCTTCGCCCACACCGTCGACCCGCAGTGAAGAAGGCTCGTCGGCCCCAGTTGACTCTCCGAGCCGTCGCGATCAAGGGCGCTCCGCGCACACGTCTCCTGTGCGCTCGCCGAGCCG
>JAIKVH010000109.1:0-21727 GCA_024679275.1 Phytophthora niederhauseri
TGTTAAGTAAATGTACGTATCGTTTGACTCCAAGCGTTTGCCATTCGGCGGGTGTGTCAACGCGTGCTCCGTTGTTGGGCGGTGACAGACCCGATCTACAGCCGAACACATTGTTAGAGCGTCTTGTGTGAACACTCGGCAAGTGTAAGACCATCGGCTGTGTTGTTGTGCCAGTGTTTCACTTGTGTAGGTAGGTACTTGAGAATGTTTGGGCGAAGTTGAAGCTGAAGCTAGGCGAACGCTACATTTGCATAAGACCGCATAAAATGAAGAATGCGCTTCTTCATTTCATGTGATCTTGTGGATAGACCATTCGATGGCGAATTCTTGACGTTGTGTAATTCAAAATATATGCAACTAGCTAGAGCGGGCGTAACTTGTTGACTTTTTTCGCTATCGGCGTTCACCAACGGCCTGCGAATCCCTCTGCCATCGATCGAGGCAACTACGAAAGAGGCGGCGCAGCCGGAGTCAGATTCCATTTCTAAGGAAGCATGGCGCCGACCCATGCAGACACCATTGGCGTGAAACGGCGTGCAAGTGGCCATGGCTGCACCTCGTCAGCTGCCCTCCATCTCCAAGCGTAGTCAAACAAGCCGCCGGGGTCAGCCTTTCTAATGGTGCACCACTTGGCAAACCCGGTTGCACGCTCCCTGTGTATAAAAAAAATGCTTTCCAAACCAAAGACGACGTAAGGGCAGTAAGGACATTGGTGTATCTGTTCCAACAAACGCTGGTAAGCTTAAGCTTAGCTGAAGTTTTGTTACGCGATGACACATACTCGGAATGTAATATCGTGGTGGTCCGGCACCAGCAAACAAGATAATTTGCGAGTTGATGACGTATCACCTTCAGATTTGGGAGCTTCACGTTATTGTGAGTTGTACCAAAAACAAAACCTTTCATTGCCTTGGGAAACAAACCGCCGGCTCTGATGACATTCAGTTCTGCGAGGTATGGGGCGAGTTCACACTGTGAATCACAGCGCCTGAACGCGTTTGAAGTGTTTTAGTGCTCACCCTCCCTTTCTATTGCGACTGTTGCATCCAGTCAACTTTCGGTCGTGTGCTGGGGCTCTCGTCTCCACCCGATTACTTTTTGAAAGTACCGCCGCATCACGATACACGACTCTAATAATCGATGCCGGCGTTGTAGGAGCAGAGCGACAACTGCAACGTGACGGTCGAATCGACCCTTCCGCATCGAATGCGGCTGTGCCTGGGCTTCGCATACGCTAGGCTGCACAAATCCCGGAACGCGAACGCTTGACTACACACCAAAGAAACGAGCCGCTTCATGAAAGCCCCGGTCAAAAATCTCTCGAACCAAGTCAGTCACTCCCCAATCCGCCAAGGGACCAACAAGCAGTCCGAGAAGAAGAAGAAGCATGGAAGTACCTTCACCATCGCCGAGCAGCACCAGCGACTACGTTCGGGTGGTGCTGACGCCGAAAGTCGCACCCTCACCGATACCGAATGTGCACGCTCCGGTTCGACCTCGTTGGGTGCTCTACGCCAACGTGTTGGTGTCACTACTGCAGCCTCTGCAGTACGGGTGGTCCACCACGCAATTGAACCTGACGACGTTCAATGACGAGGACGACTGCGACGCTAGACCCGTCGCCCCCGGCACTTGCCTCATGTTCCCTGGACACACCAAGGCGCAGTGGACTATCGCCGTCAGTGCCTGGATCTTCGGTGGGATGATCGGAGCTCTCGTATGTGGGCGGTTTTCCAACACGTTCGGGCGCAAGCGGATCATGATGACCAACTGCCTGTTCATGATCATCGGCGCTGTGGTGCAAGCCAGCGCCTCCAGCGTCTGGATGTTCATCGGTGGACGAGTGGTCTCGGGGGTTGCATCGGGTGGAGCCACCGCTGTCATCCCCGGATTCATCAGCGAGATCTCGCCGCCAAATCTCCGCAACAGTCTCGGCGTGGGCTTCCAGATCGCTATCACCGTCGGCAACTTGCTCGTAGCCATCACCTTCTTCTTCGCTGACACAAGCAGCGGTTGGCGCTACATCGCGGGGTTCCCTATCGTGCTGGCGTTGCTGTTCTTGGCTCTAGCACCTTTCGTAATTGTGGAAAGCCCTGCCTGGTTGATGATGGTAGGGCAGCAACAGCTCGCAGAACGGGAGTTGGCGCGTCTGTATGGCGAAGACAATGTTTACCTCGCTAGAACGTGGATAAAGCAAGACCAACCCGCCCCACCACTTCAAGCCACGACCACTTTGGAAGCGCCCAAGCCTTGCACCTTCGCCAAACTGTTCTCACCCATGCTCATTCGGCAACTGCTGACAGCCATCGGGGTGGCCGGAGCCCAGCAGCTCACGGGTATCAACGCCGTGTTCTTCTACTCGTCCACGCTCTTCGAGCAGGCTGGCATCTCGGATGATCGCATCGGTATCGTGGCTGTCAACTTCGTCAATGTACTACCAACAATGTTCTGCGGGATGCTAGCTACTCGCCTGGGCAACCGCAAACTCATGCTGTATGGGCTAGCGGGAATGTTTATCAGTGCGGTCGGCATCACAGTATCGCTCGTCGCTAGTCTGCCAGCGTTAGCCATCGTGTTCACGGCCTGCTACGTGACGACATTTGGTTCAAGCCTTGGTTCACTTGCGTGGGTCGTCATGGCCGATCTCTTCCCGGACGACGTGCGAGCTATGGGCAACTCAATCTGCGTCGGCTGTAGCTGGTTGTCCAACCTTGCGGTGGGTCTCGGCTATCCCTACATAGCGGCGGCCTTGGTCAACTTCAGCTTCACACCCTTCATGTGCACTGTTGCGCTGTCGTTCCTCTTCGTGTACACTATCGTGCCAGACACATCCGGGAAAACGATGCAGGAGATCCAGGACGAGTTCAACGCGAGGCGCCTGTCGAGAAACTAATGGCATGAAGTTACCAGCAAAACATATAGGCCGCGACTTGAGTCATCTTTTCTCGTAACCAAATAACTGTTGACGTGCCGCGTATTCATTGAGTTAGCGCTTTCAGGGCTCCGTGGGCGAAGTAGATGCTTCAGTGTTGTTTTCCGCGACTTTGTGCTTGGTAAGATCAGCTGAAATCTCGCTGTCAAGCTTCACGCGTTTCGAATCTCGCGTGTCCTCGCCTTCGTGCTCGCGCTCTTTCGGCGATGTCTTGCTGCTCTCACCACTGTTGCTAACGGGAGCGTTTGTCGGCTGAGCGGCAGCGACAGGTTGCTCAACCTGCGCTTTTGCAACGAACTTAGAGATAGTCGTGGCCGTCTGGCGGCGCAGCACGTTCTTGTGCTTTCGGCCCTTGTAGTGAAGCTTCACGTCTTGGTCACTGAGCAACTGGATCTTGCAAGTCTCGCAGAACAGCTCGGGCTTGCCGGCGCGGTTGTTCCGAGCCTTCGGTTTCTCGGCTTCCGCTGATTGAAGTGACTCAGCATACCGATCCTGGGCGCCCGGGAGGGTCGTCAGAGTCTCCGAGTCCTGCTGTTGAGACTGTGAAGACTTCTCCAGTGCCGCAGCCTTCGCCCGGAACTGGTCCTGGCACTGATTGTAGTAGTTCTGGAGGTCCCACAGCGAGTACATCTGCAGCCCGTTCCTCGTGGCCGCGAGCTCGGGAACAGTAACGACATGAGCGCCCTTGGCGTACCCGTACTTGTTGCCGCTTGCGAACGCGTCTTCGAGCGAGCTCGGGATCATACGCATGACGTTGTACTTGGTGTTCTGGTACACATTGTCCGTCTCAGCTGCAGCCATCAAGTAGTCTTTCACCACTTGGTCGATGGGCAAACGGCCTTCCTTCCGGAAGATTGACGGGTTAGCGAGGGCACCGCGAGCGATGAGGAAGGAAGATGCGCCAGAAATTTTGCGAAGCTTGTCGATGTCTTCATGCTCAAACACGTCGCCATTTGCGAGCACAGGGATAGAGAGAGCAGACACAACGGGCGCCAGCCTGTCCCAGCTTGCTTTGTCGTGGGGTCGCTCGTGGATCTGGCGCATGTGAACGCCAACTGCGCATGCTCCAGCATCTTCGAGTCGCTTGGCAGTATCGATCTGTTCAATGGAAAAATATTAGCCTCAGGGAGGTGGTGAAGATAAAGTGATAAATATCATACCGTGTCTTGAATCTCTGGGAGCAGCCGAATCTTGCACGATACCGGGATGTTCAGGTTGCGGCGCAGGGTTTTGATGATCTACAAACCAGCAGCTCGCGTTAGCTTAGAAGATAATCGGGCGAACCTGTACATTTGAGGTCTTACATCGCAAGCCACTTCAGGCTTCCGCAGTAGCGCCGCGCCCATGCCACCCTGGACCGAAAAGTGCTTGGGGCAACCCATGTTAATGTCCACGGCGGCAACATCACGGGCACTGCAATACCCAGTAAATTCAGCATTGTAGAGCAAAAAACACGTCAGAACTTTTCCAAGTATCACTAAATAATGCGACAAACGTACACCGCCTCCGCCGCCTTGAGCGCCAGCACCGCGTCGGCCGTTCCGATCTGGAAGACGACCTTGCCCGCCTCCTCCGGACACGTACGGAACACCACCGAGTCGCCGTTGCGACTGACAAAGTCCACGGCGTTCACGACGTCTGCATTAATTAGAGCAAAGGCATTGCAAAGTGTCAGCACGAGCCCATTGCCATTGATCCTCGAAAGCAGCCCCGAGCGATTGACACAGCGGCAGGTGGAGTGCTGCGAATCGAATAGGTACGCAATCCCATTACCGTTAGGGACGCGAACCGCAGAGATGATGCGCTTGTCGACGATCTCCTCGCCGTAGACGAGGTCGGCGCCGTAGCGCAGCGACAGCAGACGCAGCGGCAGAGTGCCCTGCATTGGGGCGACAGAGCTCCATGGTTAGAGCGAGGTGGGCAGTGGGACCCGGTGCAATGGAAGTGCAAACTCGTAGACAATATGGCGCAGGTGCAGAAGGTCACGTACCGAGCGAACCATGGGCGAGAGGCATACTTTGACAGCGACAGAACTCCATGGTTAGAGCGAGGTGAGCGGTGGGACCCAGTGCGATGGAACTGCAAACTCGTGGACAATATGGCGCAGGTGCAGAAGGTCACGTACCGAGCGAACCATGGGCGAGAGGCATACTTTGTTCTCGTAGAGCTCCGACATGGCGACGGTCCCGGACGGATGGAATTCTGAGGGCGTCGACCAATGACTTGCTGTAAAATGAGCCAACACCTCGTTTAAGTTGACACTTGACTTGATTAAAGTATGGTGTATTTGATGTAAGCGAATCGTAGAAGTTGTCCGAACAATGTACCTTGTTATGGCACAGGTACAACCGTGTTTTAGAGGGTAATGTGTTGCCATCTTTATTTTTGGTTCAACTTGCCTTTGCTGCTGCTGCTGCTGCAGTCTCCGCCCAGCTCACGCGCTGTGCATGATGGATGCCGCTGGTAAATATAAACGCAGTGACGGTCCCGGACGGATGGAATTCTGAGCGCGTCGACCAATGACTTGAGTCTGTAAAATAAGCCAACACCTCGTTTAAGTTGACACTTGCCTTGATTAAAGTATGGTGTTTTTGATGTAAGCGAATCGTAGAAGTTGTCTGAACAATGTACCTTGTTATGGCACAGGTACAACCGTGCTTTGGAGGGTAATGTGTAGCCATCTTTATTTTTGGTTCAACTTGCCTTTGCTGCTGCTGCGGCTGCAGTCTCCGCCCAGCTCACGCGCTGTGCATGATGGATGCCGCTGGTAAATATAAACGCAGTTGCATTAGTCTCGGTATTTAGACAGCGTTGTGGCTGCCGTCTCAAAGCGCATCGAGGTGGCGGCGAGGTCTTCCGAGCTCGCAACGACGGAGGCGGCTCAGCTCACACCTCCACGTAGTCAGCAGCAGCCATGCGGAAGTACCGGTTAGTGGCCAAGAAGGGCGAAGGCACCTTCTCCGAGGTGCTCAAGGCTCAGAATGTCAAGGACAGCAAGTTCCACGCCATCAAGTGCATGAAGAACCACTTCGAGAGCATCGACCAGGTGAACAACCTGCGCGAGATCCAGGCCCTGCGAAGACTGTCGCCGCACCAGCACATTGTCAAGCTGGAGGAAGTGCTGTACGACCAGCCATCCGGCCGACTGGCGCTTGTATTCGAGCTGATGGACGCCAACCTGTATGAAATGATTCGCGGTCGGCGCCACTACCTCAAGCCCGACCTCGTACAGTCGCTCATGTACCAGCTCGTCAAGTCGCTGGACCACATGCACAACAAGGGCATCTTCCATCGCGACATCAAACCGGAGAATATTCTGGTGGAGGACAATAGCAAGCTCAAGCTGGCAGATTTCGGCTCCTGCCGAGGTATTTATTCCAAGCAGCCGTACACTGAGTACATCTCCACGAGATGGTATCGCGCACCCGAGTGTTTACTCACAGACGGCTACTACGGACCTGAAATGGATATGTGGGGCGTCGGCTGTGTATTCTTCGAGATCACATCGCTTTACCCGCTCTTCCCGGGGTCGAACGAGCTTGACCAGATTCACCGTATACACAAAATCCTGGGGACGCCAGCGCCGGAAGTACTAGAGATTTTCAAGCGCAAGGGAGCAGCCCACATCGATTTCAATTTCCCCAAGGAGGACGGCACCAGCATCGCCAAGCTAATTCCCCACGCATCGCCCGCTGCAATCGACCTTATGCACAAAATGCTGGCGTACGACCCAAGCAAGCGAATGAATGCGCGCGAGGCATTAAGACATGAATACTTTCGGGAAATCCGTGAGCTAGAGGAAGCAACGTTGCGAGCTCAGCAGCAACAGCAGCACGTACTTCAGCCCCAACAGCAGCCGTCAATAGGATTACCTGTGACTTACAAGCAGCGGAAGGGCAACGACAACGACGACAAAGTACCGCTACCTTCAATCCAGAATGGGTACGTTGCTCCCTGCGAACAAGGAGCTCACTCGGCACCAAACTAACGGGTTTTTATCGCTTGCTATCTGCTTTAGATCTCATGGTATGCAGGCTCCTAGCGACACGAAGGACTACGGCGCCTATGATGCGAGCGAGGACGAGTTGCCGCCTATCAACAACGCAGCGGGCGGGCGAGGCTTGGGAAGCATAACAAAGAGCAAGGCGAACAAGTATTCTTATGGAAGCAAGAATGGCAACAATAACAAGGCTAGTGAGGGGAGCCAAGGCGGGGGATCGCTGTACTCGGGGACTTCATCAAAGCCATCTAAGAGCGTACTCTCGACCGGAGCCAGCACAAATCGGTCATCATATCAAGACGCCAAGAGCCGAAAGATCGTGGCCAACGTGGCGCTGAAGAAAGGTATACCGTCCGCGCGAACTAAGAAGATCGTGGGCAGCTCCGCGGCGTACGCAGACGTCTCAGGTAGGGGCTAACAATTCAACTTCAACGTTGGAAGATTTTTTTAGTTTCAACTTTCGCTAACAAATTCCGTGCGTGCCACTTGAGCAGGCTCCAAGTCGCGGCGCAAGTGATGCAGGTAGTCTCCGTCATGCAGCAAAATAGTAGCTAGGGACCAAACCAACTCGCAAGTAGCTTCCGTGTGCCTTTGTGCGTGAAATATGACAAGCTAAAAGTGTTTTCGAGGTTTTGGCTCTTGTCCGCTATTTTCCGCACTGCCAGCTGGCTACATAATACAATCTGCCAGTTCCGAGTCAAATCTCAAGAAGAAGCGCGGTACAAAAGAGACCAAAGCCCAAGAATGAACATGTTCGGGACCCGCGTGGCCCCCGCGACGTCGTCGTGGAACATGGCGACGATGATGAAGACCAGCGGCATCACGGAGGACGTGCAGCAGCACCTCGTGCGCGTGTACGCGACGCTGTCCGCCTGCGTGCTGGCCGCCATGCTGAGCGCGGGCTGCACGCTGTTCTTCGGCCCGGAGCGCTGGTCCTTCATGGGCTCGTCGTTCGTGACCACGATGGGCTCCATCTGGCTCTACATGGAGCCCGTGCAGAACTACAACCGGCGCTTCGGCATCCTCATGATGATCTCGGCCGCCATGGGGCTCAGCGTCTCGACGCTCGTCGCTGTCGCCGTCCAGGTGGACCCCAGCATCCTCGTCTCGGCCCTGTAAGAGCCTTGTTTCTCTTGTTGGTAGTAGATAAAGTAGGTTTATACTAATGTGTGGTGGTGGTTATTTCTCGACAGGCTTCTGACGACGCTGGTGTTCCTGTGCTTCACTGGAAGCGCCCTGATCGGTGCGATACCAGGATGGTTTTGTGATGCTAATTGCTGCGGAAGCAAGCTGACGAGTTGCCATTTTTGTGGTGAATCATTATTTTCTTCCTGCTGCAGCTACCCGCCGCGCGTACCTGTACCTCGGTGGCATTCTGAGCTCGGCGCTGTCGCTCCTGTTCATGACCAGTGTCCTCAACATCTTCACCCACTCGTCGTTCCTGTTCAACATGAACCTGGTAGGAGCAACGGCGATGAAGGATGCCGACGTGCTGAGCTAACTTGCTGTTTCATTGTGTTCGTGTTTCCTGTGCTGCAGTACGGCGGACTCTTCATGTTCTGCGGCTACGTGGTGTTCGACACGCAGATGATCATCGAGAAGGCCAGCATGGGCGACAAGGACGTGCTGGCCCACACGCTCGGCCTCTTCATGGGTATGTGTCTCCATTGTGGAGGACTTGCTTGTGCTGACGATTTGCTAACAATTTTCATGTTGTTCCTTTCGTTGATGCTGTGTGCAGACCTGATGTCCATCTTCGTGCGCATTCTCATCGCGCTGCTCCAGAACAAGAAGGGCGGCAAGTCGCCGCGCAACAGCCGTCGCGACTAAGACACCCAAGTGGAAGAGCTAGGTAGCTGCTGCAGCCCCGTGCACGTAGGCAGCTCAAGACCTTCACCCTCAGCTTCAAGCATGCATTCTAGTTTTTGATCTAATAAGCAAGTTTAGCTAGCAGCTCCGTGCACGCGGGCAGCTCAAGACCTTCACCCTCAGCTTCAAGCATGCATTCTAGTTTTTGATCTAATAAGCAAGTTGCCTTCGTTCCAGTGTCCACGTCATCGTGGTTCTCCCGATAAAGTTGAGCCCTCTCGATTAAGTAGTCCTCCATACAAACTCCAAGTCACGGACGGGAATATTCTGGATTGATTATGCATCATTTCAGCCAATCGTGTAGCTTCAAGCATATCTTCTCCCCCTCAGGATTTCCAAGCTCCATTTCCGCGGAAGAACAGTCACAGGCACGATCTCGAGGTAAGAGCGCTCGGCCATCCGTGGCTTCCGCTGCAGCTACCTGCTGGAGCCAAGTCTGCCGCCTTCTTCTTCCTCTTGACTACGCGGAAGTCCAGCTCTGTTCGCAGACAAACTGGTCGAAATGACGAAGCAGGAGGGGGAGAGGAGACAGTAGCAAGATCTAGGCGTATGATGTCGAGAAATGTGCTGGAAACTGACTCGGATTTACTATTGTCTCGTTACTACAGCTTGCTTTGATTCGGCACCCGGCGGAGACCAAAGACTGCAACAGAAACACTTGAAACATGAGTGACAAGTACGTCACTGGCTCTGTTAAACGCCGTGTAGCCTACTATTGTCTCGTTACTACAGCTTGCTTTGATTCGGCACCCGGCGGAGACCAAAGACAGCAACAGAAACACTTGAAACATGAGTGACAAGTACGTCACTGGCTCTGTTAAACGCCGTGTAGCCATCCATTGACTGACATCTATGTGTGCATGTGTTTCTTCCCCCCACCACCCACAGGAAGGAAGAGTTCAAGGCCGGCATCATGGACCGCAAGCGGTCGCCCAACCGCCTCGTGGTGGACGAAGCCACGAACGACGACAACTCGGTGATCGCCCTGAGCATGGCCAAGATGGAGGAGCTGCAGCTGTTCCGCGGCGACACGGTGCTCATCAAGGGTAAGAAGGGCCACGACACGGTGTGCGTGGTGCTCCAGGACGAGACGGTGGACGACAACAACGTCCGCATGAACAAGGTGGTGCGCAAGAACTTGCGCGTGCGTCTGGGCGACGTCGTGGGCATCCACACGTGCGGCGACGTGCCCTACGGCAAGCGCATCCACGTGCTGCCCATCGACGACACCATCGAGGGCGTGACGGGCAACCTGTTCGACGTGTATCTGAAGCCGTACTTCGTGGAGGCCTACCGCCCCGTCAAGAAGGGCGACCTGTTCCTCGTGCGTCAGGCCATGCACCCCGTAGAGTTCAAGGTTGTGGAGACTGAGCCCGCTCCGTACTGTATTGTGGCGCCCGACACTATCATCCACTGCGAGGGTGAGCCCGTGCGCCGCGAGGACGAGGAGAAGATGGACGAGGTCGGCTACGACGACATCGGTGGATGCCGTCGCCAGATGGCTCAGATCCGTGAAATGATCGAGCTGCCCCTGCGTCACCCGACCCTGTTCAAGACGCTGGGTGTCAAGCCCCCTCGTGGTGTGCTGCTGTACGGCCCGCCCGGTTCGGGTAAGACGCTTATCGCCCGTGCTGTCGCCAACGAGACGGGCGCCTTCTTCTTCCTGATCAACGGTCCCGAGATCATGTCGAAGATGGCTGGTGAGTCGGAGAGCAATCTGCGTAAGGCTTTCGAGGAGGCAGAGAAGAACGCGCCGGCTATTATCTTCATTGATGAGATTGATTCGATTGCGCCCAAGCGTGAGAAGACCAACGGCGAGGTGGAGCGTCGTATCGTGTCGCAGCTGCTTACGCTCATGGACGGCCTGAAGCAGCGTGCCAGCGTGGTGGTGATCGGTGCTACCAACCGCCCTAACAGCATGGACCCCGCTCTGCGTCGTTTTGGCCGTTTCGACCGCGAAATCGACATTGGTGTGCCCGACGAGAATGGCCGTCTCGAGATCTTCCGTATCCACACGCGTAACATGAAGCTGGACGACGACGTGGACCCGGAGCTCATTGCACGTGACACGCAGGGTTTCGTTGGTGCCGATATGGCTGCCCTGTGTACCGAGGCTGCGCTGCAGTGCATCCGTGAGAAGATGGATGTGATTGACATTGAGGATGAGACCATTGACGCTGAGATCCTGGACGCCATGGCTGTGACGCAGGCTCACTTCAAGTACGCCCTCGGTGTGTCCAACCCGTCGTCGCTGCGTGAGACCACAGTGGAGGTCCCCACGGTCACGTGGAAGGACATTGGTGGCCTGGAGAGCGTCAAGCGCGAGCTGCTCGAGCTGGTGCAGTACCCCGTGGAGCATCCGGAGAAGTTCGAGAAATACGGTCTCAGCCCGTCCAAGGGTGTTCTTTTCTACGGCCCGCCCGGTTGCGGTAAGACGCTGCTGGCCAAGGCTGTGGCCAACGAGTGCCAGGCTAACTTCATCTCGATTAAGGGTCCTGAGCTCCTGACGATGTGGTTCGGTGAGTCGGAGGCCAACGTGCGCGAGGTTTTCGACAAGGCTCGTGGTGCCGCTCCGTGTGTGCTGTTCTTCGATGAGCTGGACTCTATTGCTCAGCAGCGTGGCAGCAGCTCGGGCGACGCCGGTGGCGCTGGTGACCGTGTGATGAACCAGCTTCTGACGGAGATGGATGGTATGGGTGCCAAGAAGAACGTGTTCATTATCGGTGCCACGAACCGTCCTGACATCATCGACCCGGCCCTTATGCGCCCGGGCCGTCTGGACCAGCTCATCTTCATCCCCATGCCTGACTTCGAGTCGCGTCTGAGCATCCTGCGCTCTGTGCTGCGCAAGACGACATCATCGACCCGGCCCTTATGCGCCCGGGCCGTCTGGACCAGCTTATCTTCATCCCCATGCCTGACTTCGAGTCGCGTCTGAGCATCCTGCGCTCTGTGCTGCGCAAGAGCCCCGTGTCCAAGGAGGTGGATCTGAACTTCCTGGCCCAGCAGACTGACAAGTTCTCGGGTGCCGATCTTACGGAGATTTGCCAGCGCGCCGCTAAGCTGGCCATTCGCGAGAGCATCGCCCGTGACATGGAACGTGACCGTCTCCGTGCCGAGGCCGGTGACGAGATGGAGGATATCGAGGAGGAGGACCCGGTGCCAGAGATTACGCCGCGCCACTTCGAGGAGGCCGTGCGCAACGCGCGCCGCTCGGTCAGCGACCGTGACCTGGCGCAGTACTCGACCTTCGCACAGACGCTGCAGCAGGCACGTTCGCACGTCACGGCCGGCGGCACTTCGCTGGCCAACTTCTCGTTCCCGGGCCGCAATGTGAACGCTGGCGCTGCAGGCGGCGCCGCCGATGCTGGCGCCGATGAGGACGAGGAGGACCTCTACAGCTAAGCGATATGTCTTGGACAGCGCGAGCGGCAGGAACCCACCGAAGCAGTTAGGAGAGTCGTCGAATACAGCAGAGTGAGGAGGTTCTAGAGGGCGCGAGCGCGGGAGGAGACGAATCCTTTCTAATACACTATTGCTATGCTTGTTGACGTTATGCCGTGGCGCGATTAGTGAAAGTCACTAACGTTACATGTAGCTCAGGCTGAGCTACGCTGAGCTGCTCAGCGTTATGCGCCACTGCACTGCAGACTGTCTGGCAGAGATTCTCTGCTGACGCAGCTGTGTGAGACTCGATTAATGCTCCCAGCAGGGCTCAGAGGCTCATGTATCCCTTGGACACGTATCCATTCGCTGCAAAAGGGAACTGCAACTATAACCGTTGGAGATGCTCTTACGACCAACACTCCTGCTCAAGCTGCCCTGTGATTGGCTGAACGGCGTCACGACTGAACCTACTTTCTCCTCGTACTTAGTGGCACCACTTCACGACCGGCGACAAGGGAGAAAACCGATCGCGGAAGCCATCGCGTGCGCCCCCGGATGCATCTCTGGCAGAGATTTTCTGCTGATGCAGCTGTGTGAGACTCGATTAAAGCTCCCAGCAGGGCTCAGAGGCTCATGTATCCCTTGGACACGTACATGTATCCATTCGCTGCAAAAGGCAACTGCAACTATAACACTCCTGCTCAAGCTGCCCTGTGATTGGCTGAACGGTGTCACGACTGAACCTACTTTCTCCTCGTACTTAGTCGCACCACTTCACGACCGGCGACAAGGGAGAAAACCGATCGCGGAAGCCATCGCGTGCGCCCCCGAAGCCTGCGGTCGAAGCCCCACTACTCGTCCCCCAGAGCGCTCTATCGCCCCGCAGACACCTCGCCTCGTAGAGGAATCAACAGGCTCTCCAACGGTGCGTCGCTCGCCCCCTTTCGACCAGCATGGGCAACGCCGCGCCGCGCGCGCAGCCGCAGAGCGTGCTGGACAGCGCGTCGCAGTACCGCACCTTCTTGATGGACTACACGCCGCGCTCGATGGACATGATGTTTGGCAGTCTGATCGGCGACGGCAAGTTCCTCAAGAGCATCTCGTGCAAGTGCGACGAAGGGCACCTGGTGGTGAAAATCTACCGCAAATATGACGAGAGGGAGTCGCTCACGAGCGCCGAGGTGGCGCTGCGCCGCCTGGCGCTGGCCTTCTCCGTGGAGCAGCAGCCCAACGTGATCCCGTACGCCGACTTCCAGCTGTCCAACAAGTACAACGTGGCCTTCATGGTGCGGCAGTACTTCGCGTCCAACCTGTACGACCGTATCTGCTCGCGGCCGTTCCTGACGATGGTGGAGAAGAAGTGGATCGCCTTCCAGATCCTGCGCGCGCTCGAGCAGAGCCACGCCAAGGGCATCTGCCACGGAGACATCAAGCAGGAGAACGTCATGGTGACGAGCTGGAACTGGGTCTTCCTCACGGACTTCGCGCCCTTCAAGCCCACGTACATCCCCGAGGACGACCCGGCAGACTATAACTACTACTTTTGCGCTATTGACGCGACGCGACGAGGATGCAGCGTGGCTCCTGAGAGGTTTTACGGTAAGGGATCTGCGTCAATGGGCGTGGCCACGGGCTCGACGCCCGGCAGTGTTGGCTTGAACTCGATGAAGACGCCAGACGCGGCCATGATGCTCTCCAAGATGGCAGACAGTGAAGTTACGGTGGAGGAGGTGGACAAGCAGATTTTAGCTATGGGCATGGGCAGTGCTACCATGTCGGGCAACCCCATGCAGACGCCGCCCTCTGGGACGTCGATTGGCAGCGCGCCGTCGTCTTACTCGCGTTCGCGCCGCGAAGGCAACTTGCTGGAGTCGATGGATATCTTCTCGGCTGGCTGTGTCATTGCGGAACTGTTTTTAGGTGGTAAGCCTCTATTCGACTTGCCGTCACTGCTTAAGTACCGTACTGGTGATTCGGAAGCGCTGCGACAGCAGCTAAAGAAGGTCGGCGACCCCAGACTTGAAGAACTGCTGCTGCACATGCTGCAGCTGGACCCGAGCGCTCGACTTTCGGCTAGTGGCTATCTCGCCAAGTACACCAGTCCAAGTGGATTGTTCCCGACATACTTCGACAATTTCCTGTTCAGGTTTCTGGTGCTGGTGCTTAGTCGTGGAGGAAAAGTGCCTGATGCACGTATTCGGCTTGTGTGCAAGTACTATGGACGTTTAGTACGCGAGGTGGCTGGTGTTGAGGACCCCGAGGGCGAGGAGTTCTTTAAGTTACGCCTCAAGGAAGGCTATGGATCGGACCGATTAGCAACTGCCACAGGAGAGCAACAAACGCACGTGGCACAGCGGGTACTGGAGGAGCTGGAGCAGAAAATCCCAACCAAGCAGGAGAAACAAAAGGCTGAGCGGGAGAATGGGGCACTCACGAAAGTTCAAAAGTTGAAAGACAAGGAGAACGACATGCGCAGTCTCAGCAGCACCGCGCAGAAGAAGAAAATCGAAAAGCTTCACGACCAGTTCAACGCGCTTGCACAGAAGAAGAAAAACTCGCTGCTTCTCGATTATCGTGAACCATCCACTGGTCGCTTGGATGAAGAAACAGAGGATGCTGAGTCGAAGGATGATGATGGGCTGGGCAAGATTGACTCAAGATCTAATATTTCCACACCCCCTCCCCACTCGAACAATTCACGACGGATGAAGCCACCAACGTGTGGTAGCGAGCCGTGGCCACAGGACCGGAACGGTATTGTTATTATCCTCTCGCTAATTTGCTCAAGTCTACGACATGTGCAAGTGCCCGAATCGAAGCTCACGGCGCTGTACCTGATCCGTTCACTGGGTCAGTTCACGAGTGATGAAGCGCGATTGCAGCGTCTGATCCCGTATCTGCTCGAGGTTATTGATGACCCAAGTGCCACTGTCCGCGCCTTGGCACTCCGCACCATTACATACCTGCTATCTCTGGTGGAGTCTTTCCCTCTAGCCGACGCCTCTGTGTTTCCGCAGTATGTGCTGCCTGCTATGGTCCCGTTTCAATCCGATCCCGATGAGTTGGTGCGTATCACATTCGCTGAGTGCTTGCCGCAATTAGCGGAGACCAGCCGGCGCTTTTTGGAAATCGCACATGCCATGAAGCAGAAGACAATGACATCGTCGGGATCAGCCGCGTCGCTGTCTACACGCGGTACTGAATCTTCCAATCTCAATCCATTGTACCTGGCATCAAGCAGCTTTGATAAGGAGTTGAGCGTGCTGCACAAGATGATTTCGCGCTTTGTGATCCAGCTTACGACACCGGACCAGAAGGCTTCATCCTCTCTCGTCAAGCGTGCGCTTCTCGTTGATATCACCAGACTGTGTGTTTTCTTCGGTCGTGAGCGCACTCTCGATGTCGTGCTTCCTCAGCTCATTACGTTCCTGAACGATCCAGACTGGGAGCTGCGTGGCGCATTCTTTGACTATATCGTGGGTGTGTGCTCGTTTGTTGGCCGCGTGGCTGTCGAGCACAACATTCTACCATGCATCGAGCAGGCACTGTTTGATGTCCAAGAGATCGTCATCACGAAGGCCGTTGAGTGCCTCACCGGCTTGTGTCAACTTGGCCTCTTCCAGAAGAAGATCAGCACATTGGTGGAGAAGGCTCGGATGACTTGCTCTCTGCTGCTGCATCCGAGTTGGTGGATTCGCGATGCCGTCCTCAAACTTATGGGAGAGATTTCGCGACAATTGCGCAGTGTCGACGCCAACGTTTTCTTGAGCCCGTTGCTCCGTCCATTTTTGCGCAAGACAATGGTATTTTTGCCGGACGAGGAGGTGTCCGAGGTAACTCGGCGATTGCGTGGGTGTTGCCGACTTCATGTGTCGCGAGAGACGTTTGATCGTGCACTGTTGGCGTCTTCGTCATCGTCTGGTCTTAACGAGGTCATCGCTGAAATGGAACGGTCTGTTTCTCAAGTGCCTGATGATAGTGATGACGACATGGGCCCACCTGCACCACTGGCTGCAATGACGACTACTTCTCGAGAGTCACTGGAGGAACCATATATCGACATGACAAGGGGTCGTAAAAACCGCGATGCTTTGTTAAGCACAGATTCTTTGGATGGATACAGCATCTACCGGCAGCAATCATCCGGCCCAGCTGGCGCTTCATCGACGTCCGAGACATTCTCGAATATGATGGAGGACGGCGTATCTTCGATCTACGAAAGGCGCAAAAATGAAATCCAGTCCCTGAAGCTTATGCAGCAATACGTGTCAATTGCGTCGATGCAGATGCGTAGTAAGCTGGAAATGGCCAAAACTGAGCAAGCCGCACGCATGCAAGGGCCGCCGAAGAGCGATCGCGTTGGATCACCACACAGCTCGGTTGCCAATGCAGCTGTGACTGTCGGCAGCGGTGCTACCACAGCGAGCAGTAGTAATCCATTTGCCCGCAAACTGTCGCGATCGCATCTTCGCGTGTTGTTCGTACCCGACATGCGCTTTGCACTCTCGACGGCGCAGCCTCTAAAGGCTAGTAATTTCGGGATTTCGTCGTCATCTTCCGCGGCCAGCAATGCTACCGCGGCAGCAGCTACCTCTGCGTCTACTGCACTGGTTATAAGATCTCGCTCTCATGGAACCGGCAGTTCCCCTTCTCATCGCGGGGGCTCGGCAACACCGGCAGCCTCGAATGGTGGGTCGTCGGCGGGGGCTCCATCTTTGGAAAGTTTGTCTCTATCGCACGTTGGCAAGATGTACAGTCTCGTCGAGCCTAGCACGCCGATCTCAGCTTCGCCCATTACGGTTACGGGCCCGTCATCTGTGGTTCCTCCTGGTTCAGCGTCGTCCTCACTGGACGATTCGGGTCTGGGTCAAATGGACTCGAATCACTTCGCGCCAACCAGCGGTGGCGTAATGGTGAGCATGCTCAATATGAATATGCGCGATATGTACGGCGGCGATGGAATGAGCAGTTTATTGGACCCACACCACCACCCAGTGCACGCGTCGCCTGTGTCACCACCTCGCCAGAGAATGGTTAAGAAGGCACACACGACGTACCACCACTATTTTGCCTTCAAGGAGTCAGCGATGGATCCTGCGCTAGGAAACCCTCGCAAACTGTTGGCACGGCTTAATGCGCTGGGCATTCCTCCGCTACCGCCGGATCTTGGTGCTCTGCGGCTTTCGGACGGCTCACCTTACTCCATCTACAGCCACGCTCCGAGTCCGTACTGCTTAGTGGGTGGTGGCATCGGCATCACGGGAAGCAGTGGTGCACCTGGCAGCGACCGAGGAGGCGCTAGTGTTTCTAGCGTCACTTCGTCGCCTATTCAGGTTGGCAGCAGTACGTACCCGCCTAATGGGGCTGGTGCTTCCTTCAATGCCGCAGCGGCAGCTGCTGCAGCGATAAACGGAGGCGTAACGCCGGGAAGCTTTGGAGGCTCTGTGGGCAGCACAGCGTCAAGCAGCTCAAGCAGTGTTAACGGAGTTGGCGGTGGCGGCGGATACCCCAGCTCTTACCGAAACTGGCAACCGCGGAAGAATGTTCTCGTTGCTGAGCTCGCGGAGCACTCCGGCGCAGTGACTCGCGTGAATGCAGCTCAAGACTACAGCTTCTTGGCTTCTGCGTCGAACGACGGAACTGTGAAGATTTGGTCAGTGCGATCCTTGCAGCACAGTGTGAACCAAGGATCTCGCTGTACGTATGATGGCCAGGGTGGAGTGATCACCGACATGAAGGTGTTGACCAACAGCCACTCCGTTGCTTCGGCCTCAAGTGACGGTACGGTGCACGTATTCCGTGTGGACAAGGTGAATTCTGTGGGTGGAAACGTACAAGCAAGTGGTTTGAAGGAGTTGCGGGCGAACGACAGTGCTGTCATGGCTATCGACTACTTGAACAATGTGACAGAGGCGCTGCTACTGTACGCCACGCGCGACGGCAATATCCACGCGTGGGACCTGCGCATGCGGCGCGAGGCTTGGTCTCTCAGCGTTTCTCCCGAACTCGGATACATTACGTGCATGACGCACTCGCTTGATGTGAGCTGGCTCGCCGTCGGCACTAGTCGGGGCTTCTTGTGTCTGTGGGATCTGCGTTTCTTGGTGATTATCCGGATATGGCGCCATTCATCTCACCGCGCCATTCACCGACTACAGCCCTGCTTGGGATTACCGAACACGTTGCCGCTGGATGAGACGTCGGTGCCTCTGGTATTTGTAGCGGCCGATGGTGGCGAGGTTGCAGTGTTTGATCTCAGCATTGGCGCGTGCCGCGCAGTGTTCCGAACGTTGGAGGCTCAAGCCTCTGAAGCCGAGGCTTGCAGGTGCCCAACACTTCTCCACGTGCCGATTCCTCATCGCAGTCGAACCGTGCTCGGAAGCTTTTTGGGTATCTACGGCATCGCGACTGCATTTGACGAGATCTCGACGTCTCCGCTCAGTGAGGAGCCAAGTGTACGTGCAATGTTGTGTCCATCACTCCATCTGCGCGGCATTGGAGATGCTCTGATCACCGGCGGTGAAGACCGGCAATTGCGCTACTGGGATATCCGCAACGGGAAGCAGTCGTACACTATCTGTGGTAACGGGGAAGCCAAGTCGTTCTACGACAACCAGGCACCTCCTGACGACTGGTGGCGTATGACCCCGACGGCGGCGGCGTCCGCAGGTTCTCCTCCGCAGCGCTACGGTGAAAAAATGCCAGCAGCTCCCACCTCGACCACGGCTACCGTCACAAAGCCTGAGATGGCCTGGAGCAAGCTCAGCGCGCCGCTCATTACGGTTTGCCAAGACTCGTCCCTCTACTCTGGCGTCGCGGGTGCGGCAGCATCAGGAGCAGGAGGCGTGGAATCCGCTATCAGTATGGAGCGGCGAGGCCTTGTCCCTCCGTCCCCGGCACACACAGATTGCATCCTCGACCTGACGCTGGTCGAGCTCGGCAGCAGCCAGAATCCGAGCCCCATGCTCGTGTCCAGCGGCCGCGACGCGATCATTAAGGTATGGAAGTAACTCAGCACTCGGCGTCGTGTGGTAGGCATCGGCGCGAGTATTCAATGAAGTGATCAGCTAATAAATGAAGACACAGAATCAATGGAGAACGCATGTGTATGTTGAAGTCTGAAAGCTACTCGCGAGCTCACCTCTATGCTAGCAATGCGGATAGCTTACCGCTTCTTCTGGCGCTTGTTGGCACCGCCCTGACTGCGCTTCATCTTGAGCTTCTTGTTGAGTTTGCTAACGGCAGAGCCTCCAGCAGCGCCGTCATCGGCGCCGCGCTTCTTGCCTGTGGCAGCGCCGCCGTTGCCCTTCTTGCCCATCATAGCCTTGCGCGCCGCACGCGCGTCCTTGAGCTTGGAGCGCTTGGACGGCAGCGCCTTGCCCTTGCGCTGCTGCTGTATCCGCTGGAAGAGCGTCAGGTGCGGCTCCTCGAATTTCTTCTTCATTCTTCTTCCGGAGGAAGGCCGGGTGCTTGGGCTTGTCCGCGTCCTCCTCTTCGTCGTCCGAAGGCGCCAGGTCGCTGCCGCTGTCGTCGCTGTCGCTCTGCAGGTCGCCCACCGACGTGGTGACGGTCACCACGTCGCCGAACTTGCCCTGCGTGAAGTCGTCGTTGAAGGTCATGACCTTGGTCACGGCCTTGGCGCCGCCCAGCACGGGCTTGTTCTCGTCCTCGGAGGCGTCCGAGTCGCTGCCCTGCTCGTCGTCGTCGTCATCTTCTTCGTCTTCATCATCATCGTCGTCCTTCTTCTCGTCGTCCAGCAGGTTGAGCGCCGCCAGCTTCTCCTTCTGCTCCTCGCGCCGCTGCTTCTTGGCCTCCAGCTGGCGCTTCTTCACCTTGTACGCCTCCATGTCCAGGCCGAAGCGGCGACGCTCCTGCTTGCGCTTGTGGAAGCCCGTCAGGTACTCTCTGGAGCGAGATAAACAGCAGCTACGTTAGTTCTATTCACTCCAGTGTATCATCAAATGTGTCAATCGCTCGCTGCCTGCCACGCACTTGCGCTTGTCCGGGTCGAACGTGACCACGAGCTTCGACTTCTTGCGCAGGTTCGGGTTGGCTCCAACGCCCGTCGTGCCGCGCCCATGCTTGGCCTTGCCCACGGCGCCGCGCTTGCCCTGGCGGGACGTCGCTCCAAACGTCGGCGGCGCCATCGTGTGATCAGATCTAGTGAATGAGCTCGGAGCTCGGTGCCAGTCAAAAATACTTGGGTGTGCGCTACCAAGTACGCGCAGTTTTACCAGTATATTCGGATCTGTGTGCGCCACACCACCGTTTCGTCGTGGGTTCGCTTTTGGTGTGCACTTCGCGCGAGCGCATACAAACTCCAAGTGTGAGAAGGGCGCCATGAGCAAGGAGGAGGACGTGCGGCCGCTGCCGTTCGTGCTGGTGGACGACGACGGCGGCTTCCGCGTGAACCCGGAGGCGTGCGCCGTGCTGGAGAGGGTCAAGACGCGCCTCGTGGTGGTGGCCGTGGCGGGGCTGTACCGCACGGGCAAGAGCTTCCTGCTCAACCTGCTGGTGCGACACGCGCAGAGCCAAAGCGGCCGCTCAGGGTCCAGCGAGGCCGCGGGCTTCGCCGTGGGCGGCACCGTGAACGCGTGCACCAAGGGCATCTGGATGTGGGGGCAGCCCATCCCGCTGGACGACGACACCAGCGTGCTGTTCCTCGACACGGAGGGCCTCGGCAGCGTGGACCGCGAGCAGACGCACGACACGCGCATCTTCGCGCTGGCGCTGCTGCTGGCCTCCAACTTCGTGTACAACAGCCGCGGCGTGATCGACGGCAACGCCATCGAGGACCTGTCGCTCGTGGTGAACCTGTCCAAGCACATCCAGACGTCGTCGTCCGCCAAGGACGCGGCGGGCAACGCCGACCGCCTGCACGAGTTCTTCCCGAGCTTCATGTGGGTCGTGCGCGACTTCACGCTGCAGCTGCTGGACAACGGCAAGCCCATCTCGTCCAAGCAGTACCTCGAGAACGCGCTGCAGCCCACGGGCGGCTACAGCGACGACGCCGTCGAGAAGGACCAGATCCGCGCACTGCTCAGCGAGTTCTTCCGCCAGCGAGACTGCGTCACGCTCGTGCGGCCCGTGGACGACGAGCAGAAGCTGCGCAACCTGCCCCGCGTGCCCTACGACGAGCTGCGCGACGAGTTCAGGAACAGCTTCGAGAGTCTGCGCAAGCGGCTCTTCGGCAAGGCCAAGCCCAAGACCATGTTCGGCAAGCCGCTCAACGGAGCCATGTTCGTCAACCTGGCGGGATCCTACGTGGAGGCGCTCAACAGCGGCAAGGCGCCCGTGATCTCGAGTGCGTGGAGTCGCGTCGTGCAGGCGCAGTGCCACGACGCTCTGGAGGACGCGGTCGAGAGGTACAAGGCCGAGCTGCATGCGCGCGTGCGCAGCTACGTTTCGCCCGATCAATATGACGCAGATGCGGACTTTGAAGTGCTTGGCGACGAGAAAGATCGGAAGGATGGTGAACTTGAAGTGGTGGACAACGGTCAGGGAGCCAACGCCATGTTCGACGAGCACGGGAATCTGCG
>JAIKVH010000110.1:0-21698 GCA_024679275.1 Phytophthora niederhauseri
GCCTCAACGGAGCTGCGGTCGTCGTCGTTCTGCTGCTGGAGGATGCTGCTGCGCTCGTGCGCGCGGTGCAGCACCTTCAAGCTGTCGGCGTCGAGCCCGCTCTCCTCGGCGAGCTCCAGCGCCGTGACGCCGTCGGGCGTCGGCTCGTTCAAGGCCTCTGGGTACGCGCGCACGAGCTTGCGCAGACACGAGGCCTGCACGCCCGCGCGGATGGCGATGTGCAGCGGCAGCAGCTCGCCGCCGTTCTTGGCTCGCACGCCGTCCGGATACGCCTGCAGCAGCTTGGCCACGAGCGACAGCGGCACGCGGCGCACGGTGCAGGCCCAGTGGATGGGCAGCATGCCGTGGTCGCCGCGCTGCTCGGCCACGGCGGGGTCTCGCTCCAGAAGGCGCTGCAGTCCCTTCCAGTCCGAGGCCTGCGCCAGACGGATCGCCTCCGAGTTGCCGGCGGCGCGGGGCTCCATCATGTATGCGCGCAGAGAATGGCTGAGTGAGGTGGCGTGCGGCGCCGAGCGTGGCGGAGGTGGCGCGCAAGAGAGAGGAGGAGGGTGGAGACTTGGGAACGCGCCCGGAACGCCGGACGTCGAGTGGGCAGCGCTTCTCTCTAATTTCTTCTGTGAATTATGGGTTCGTTTTCCAAGTATGAAGGACGGAGGTTGGTACGCAAGGAGCTGGCGTGGGCTTCAACCTTGCGGACTTTAGCTTGCTAAGTACGCTCGGTTTGGGACAACAAGATGTGGTCCACGCCGCGAAACATGTCGCCGAAGAGGCGTCGACCTGGACCAAGCACCACAAGTCACAGCTGCGGGCATTGCTGGGCAGCTACTCACACCTGCACAGCGTTCAGAGGGCTCCAGTGCCCGCTGGCCGCGTGCCGCTCGCGGCGCCCCGCACTCGTGGCGGCGCGGCGGGCTCCGACACCTGCTGGCCCGGAACGCGACGGCAGAATGGTCGGGGAACGCCATCGCGAAACGACTTCGACTCGACAGCCGCTGCTGCATGGCCCCACGGTGGTGTCTAGGTCGATGGCCACCACAGACCTACAAGTACGCGTGATCGTTGCTCTGGTCCCGAGATGGTCCACCACCAGCATGATCCAGAAGCACACGGGGCATTTCCTACGGTCCGCCATGTCCTGGCCGTCGTCGTCCTCAACGAGCAACGCAAAAAAGATGCCCCACTTTTTGCTGCCGTCCGCTTGAGAAGCTCGCGACAGCAGCGTACTATCACCGTGACGAACGTGGTCGTAGATCGAGGACTGAAGCGCCGTTCTCGCGTCGCTGGCGCTGGACGATGCGTCTCCAGCGGGCCAAGACTCCTAGGAACGCGAGGATTTCTGCCTTGGACGTCTCCTCGTCAGCCTCCGATGGGTATCCGAAGCGTGTGTTGTGAATGCGAGTGCAGCCGTCTGTCGTCATGGCCACTATTCCTGCTCGGCTGAGAACTGGAGGTATAGGCTCTTGTGCTCATTCATGACTTGCCGCCGCAGTCCGTAGTAAAACCGCAGTGTCGGCTTTTGCGACCTCTGGTTGCTCCCGCACTTGACCGAGACTGCTTTTTGCTACAGCCTCGAGCTCCGGTATTCTTCGCAGTCTCGTTAAGCATCCTCGCGTCGTCCGAGATGTGTCGCCGCAGCGCGAGACTTACGTGAGCAACTGGCACCGCTGAGCCAAAGCACTTCAACATGTACCAGTCAGTACATTGTATCCATGTACTGATTTTATAAACTGAAAAATGTCCAAACATTCATTCCGCCACATCCCTCAGATTGAATTGCTCGGCGCTCGGAGGCGATGCTGCGCCGGGCGATTCAGCGCGCGCGGCTGCACCTGCCGGCGCCCATCGGCCACGACAACGGCGGCGGGGGCGAGAGCTTCAGCGACGACGAGGACTCGCCCGCAAGCCCCAGCGTCGCGCACACCACACTGCGCGACGATGAGTCCATGCGCGACCACTTCCGCAAGCGGCCGGAGGACGTCTCCGGCCTGCATTTGATCGTGGCGGGGGAGGCGGCGAAGGCGCGCAAAGGCCACGTGGCGGAGCTCAGCTCGGACGAGCAGCGCCGCGCTGCGGACGCCTGGGCGCGCTTGCAGGCGCTCTACGGCCTGTTCCGCGAGCTTGAAGCCGCCGCGGACGACGCTGCGGAAGACAGCGACACTGAGAGCGTGGACGCTGAGGAGAAGGAACTTGAGAGTCAACAGAAGGAGACGCGCCGGCGACGCGGCCGTGATGACGGCCTGCGGTCGCTGCTGCAGGAGGCGCGACTGCCGCCGGGCGTGATCCTACGCGACTTGAAGACGTTGTCGATGACCGACGGCAGCGACGACAACGCCATGCCCCAGGGGTTCACGGCCGGCATGTTTGAGGCCCTGGGCAACGCCATGTACAATGAAATGCTCGCGGCGGCGGAGCAGAATCGTATTAGCCCCGACGCGTTCGAGGAGCTGGGCAACTGCCTGTACGCAGAGGCGGCGAGTGTCGCCGTATCTGCCACGGCTTAGGGTCAAGTTGCAGTTTATTATTTGCTCTTCATGTTGCCGTGGTGTCAAGTAATACATCGCAAATGAAAGGCGTAACGTTGAGCTCGTTTCGAGTCCGTCTGGATGCTGCAAGCTTAAGCCTGGGCCTTGGCTTGCCAGTTGGCCAGCGCCTTGATCCCGTCGTTCTCCACCTGCTGAGCGCCCTGGAAGTCGAGCACTTCACCGTCCGGCCGGATGATCACAAGCGCCGGGATGCCGCTGTTACGATGAGTGACGCCCACCTCCGCGTCGTCCTTGCCATTGCGGATGCCATACTGGGAATTCACGTGTCAAGTGACGGTCAGACAGCGCCTGGAAGTCGAGCACTTCGCCGTCCGGCCGGATGATCACAAGCGCCGGGATGCCGCTGTTACGATGAGTGACGCCCACCTCTACGTCGTCCTTGCCATTGCGGATGCCATACTGGGAATTCACGTGTCAAGTGACGGTCAGACAGCGGCAGAAATACGTCGTTGGGGCGCGGAGGAGGTCTACTACAATGATACCTTTCGACGAAGCTCGTTGCGGATTTCGGCGTCACGGGGCACCATCCACCAGGCGCCCTGCTTGGTCGAGAAGTGTGCCTGCTGGTCCTCCTCGGACATGTCGGAGCTCAGGAAAACAACATCCAGCTGCTGCTTCGAGGCGTTCGCTTGCGCATAGAAGTCATTGAGCTTCGGCTGGAACGCACGGCAGTCCGGGCACCAGTTCGCCTGTTCAGAGCGAGCAGCGAGGTGTCAGCGTTCGCACTACATGTATCTAGAGAGGAGATGAAACAGAGAGAGTGGGCGAGCGAGGAGATAAAGCACCGCACCGCAAAGTACAGCGCGAGCAGCCCCGACTGACCGACGTCAGCGCCGTCGATCGTCTCGCCCTTGGCGTTCACTAGCTTCGTGCCGTGCAGCAACGCGCTCGCCATGTTTCCAGTCGGTCGCTCACGGAGATGACAACAAGCGGAGTGAGCGGGCCGTGTCTCTGGCAGGATAACCACGGACGATTGGCTGGACTTGAGACCTTCGTCTACAGCTCGACCATTCTCCAAAAGTGCTGGGTGCTACATGTACGTAGGCAGATGATCTGCAGTGACGCGCTCAAGCACAAGCCCCTCTAGAGCGCCTCGTGGCCTCACATCATAGCCCGTGTACAGACTCAATGCATCATGTTGAATTCTTTACTGCTCTCGAGTCCTCTCTCTCTCTTTATACTTTTTTTACTGCCACTTGGCGAGGGCCTTGATGCCGTCGCGCTCGATCTTGTCGGCGGCGTCAAAGTCCACAACCTCTCCGTCGGGTCTGATGACCACGACCGTGGGGATGCCGCCCTTGCGCGTGATGGGGCTGAGCACGCGCACCTCGGCGCCGGCGCAGACGCCGAACTTGCGCTTGAGCTGCGTGCGCGTCTCGCCCTCAAAGGGCACCATCCACCAGGGGCCCTGCTTGTCCTCGAAGTGCGCGCGCTGGTCCTTGGCCGAGGCGTCCGAGCCCACGAAGACCACGTCGAGCTGGCCGCGCGCGGCCTTGTAGAAGCTGTTGAGCGCCGGCTGGAACGCGCGGCAGTCCGGGCACCAGTCGGCCGCGAAGTACAGCGCCAGCACCTTGCCGTCCTGGCCCAGCGTCTCGCCCTGCACGGTCTCGCCCTGCGCGTTCGTCAGCGTGATGCCCTGCAGCAGCGCCTTGCTCATTGTCGTCGCGGAGAAGGAGGAGAAGGAGCAGCCGCGGCGTAGGTTGGTCAATGCGATCATCAGTGATCGAAGTGCTCCATGTGCGTCGATTTGAAGGCGCGCTGTGATTGGCCGAGGGGATGAAGATCGGAGTGGCACACACGAATACCAGAACACGGTGGACCACCACACCGTGTTCTGTGCATGGTGTGGTCCACACTGAGTTCGTCAGGCCAGCCAATCGCAGCGCTGGCAGCCAACTTCAACGTCGCCAGCTGGGAACGCGCCGAGAACGCTGGGCGCAGACGCGCGCCATACTCAGGTCAAGTCAGCAGGCAAACCTACACTTCGGCACCCCTTGGCCGGCATAAAGCAGCTCGCGTCAGTACGTGGCTGCCCAAATGAAACTGGCTGCGAACGCGTGAGCGGCCGCCAAAGCCCTCCATGAGTGCTCATACATGCATACATACACGCGCGTTACTGCTCTCAGATCTCCACTATGGGCCCTGCCGAGCTCAGTCCGCGACGACGTCATACAGTATTGTCCGTTATCCCAAAAATAGAGCGCTCTGCGCCGCCATTGGCGCAAAAGCCGCTGAACGCGCGCGCATTGGCCAAAATACGCGCGGGGCACGCCATCTGAGTCGGTTGCTCGTCCCAGTTCAGTCAACCAACAGCATCTCGCTGGGGACACGGCCGACGCAGCACCAAAGGACGCCGCGCGCTCGA
Source organism: Phytophthora niederhauseri (assembly GCA_024679275.1). Taxonomy (NCBI): domain Eukaryota; phylum Oomycota; class Peronosporomycetes; order Peronosporales; family Peronosporaceae; genus Phytophthora; species Phytophthora niederhauseri. Next base: position 4,909 of record JAIKVH010000110.1, read on the forward strand.
GCGCGCCGCCCCGGTCCACGCCCCAAGCCCCGCGGCAGCTCGTCCAGTCGATCCGCGCGCGCATCGGCGCCCTCCCGCTCGAAATCCGCGCGCTGGAGGCCGCGCGACGCATGTAAGTGTGCTTGTGGTCGGTCCTTTCCCTGCCTAATCCGCGCGCTGGAGGCCGCGCGACGCATGTAAGTGTGCTTGTGGTCGGTCCTTTCCCTGCCTGGCAGCTGGCGATTGTCCTGCGTGGCGCGTTCCTCGCTCTGTGCCAATGGCGCCGCTCGACCCGCGTCTGATTCCGCTGCTGTTTGCGTTGGTGGTGCGGCTGCAGTGCATCAGTACCATCCGTGCCATTATTGTAGAGTTCAAGCCGCCGACCATGATGAACGAGAGGCGCCGCAAGCTGCAGACCGTCCCGGTGGACCACTACGACGGCCAGGCCATCTACAGCGGCAACGAGCTCATCTACGAGCTCGGAGGGTACCTCGGCGGCGGCGCGGCCGGCGTGTGAGTTCCAGTACTGAAGTGTATAGTGTAATTTGAGGCTGAAAGGGTTTGATGCATGCTTTGAGCAGAGTCTACGAGGCCTTCTCCGCGCGCACCAAGCAGCACGTGGCCATTAAGATACTGAACCCTGTCGGCTACAAGCTGTTCCCCAGCACGCTGCTGGCGCGGTGTATTGTCGCCGTGAAGGGCAAGCCGCTGGTGGTGCTGCCCACCGAGGATGCAGAGCTGGGAGATGATGGAGGAATGGGCACGGACCGACGAGCGTTCGCCGGCGGGAACCACCGCATGCGCTCCAACTTCGGCGCGCCCAGAGTCACCACCGAGCGCATTCGTGTGGAGAACGTTTGGTGGCTGATCCACCCGACGTCCAAGCAGGCCATTGCGGCCTTTGAAGACCCGTACACGGGACATGTCCGGGAGCTTACGCTGCCGCAGTGCATCCAAGTGTGGGGCGAGCAGATGAACCAGAGCGACAGACAACAGGCCGACCCCGCCGAGTCGTACCAGGAAGTGCAAGTGAAGAACCAGACGATCAAAGTCCCTCGCATTCCAAAGAAGTTCATCAAGTTTGCGCACACGCGGCGCTCGATCCACCGCGAGATCTCGAACATGTCCGGACTGGAGTATCACGAGAACGTGCTGCGTCTGGATGAGGCGCTGGAGCTCGTTCAGGACAGCAAGTGTACGACGTTCCTGGTACTGGAGCTGGCCGGAGGTGGAGAACTCTTTGATCGTATCAAGCTGGACTGCGGCACCGACGAAGAGACGGCGCGTCTGTACTTCCGTCAGCTCATTTCTGGTGTCGCATTCTGCCACAATTCCGGGGTGTGCCACCGCGACCTCAAGCCGGAAAACCTGCTACTCGCAGACAACGAGGAGCACTCGACGCTCAAGATTGCCGACTTTGGACTGTCTGCAATTTTCGCCTTCACGGAGAATGAAGCACTCGACGCTCAAGATTGCCGACTTTGGACTGTCTGCAATTTTCGCCTTCACGGAGAATGATGCGAGCGGTGGAGCCAATGGAAATGGCATTGACCAGCCAGCTATTCGGCGTTTGCGGTCGGTGGTAGGCTCGCCGCACTACGTAGCTCCTGAAGTTTTGATGGATGCTGGTCAAGGTTATGACGGGGCAAAGGCTGATGCATGGTCCATTGGAATCATCTTGTACGCTATGATTGCGGGCAACTTGCCGTTTGGGAAGGATCTCCTCAAGTGCGTTCGCTACGACCGGTTCCGCAAGTGGAATGGATGCTGGTCAAGGTTATGACGGGGCGAAGGCCGATGCATGGTCCATTGGAATCATCCTGTACGCTATGATCGCGGGCAACTTGCCGTTTGGGAAGGACCTCCTCAAGTGCGTTCGCTACGACCGGTTCCGCAAGTGGTCGTACAATACCAAATACAGCGACGACGACCCAACCGACGAGGTCGAGTTTCCGACGTGGTTTTTCCCGGCACATTTCTCGTTGGAGCTGAAGTCGCTGATCGCACAGCTGCTGTACCCTGATGCGTGCATGCGTCTATCGGTCGATGAAGCTCAGCACCACGTGTGGGTTCGCGGTGAAAAGCTCAAGAAGCCGAATCCGTCTTCAATCCTGGAAGACGACCAACTCCCCAGTAATGCCGCGCCCCTCAATCCAACCGGTTTACCTCCGCCGTCACCCCATCCGTCTTATAAGAATCGTATGAACGTCGCGGTTAACACCTTGCAGGACGGCATTGAGTTGGGACAGCACATGCACCCAAGCCAACTGGGGTCTGTTTCACCGCAGGCGATCACGAGACTTCTCGCCAAGTCGCCCAGCCACCACGGACACGCATTTCGCTGCCCGCCGTCACCACAGCAAGGTCTTCGTGTGAACAAACACCTCGCAGGTGTTGTCGGCTACATGCCCTCGGTGGACGAGACCTCGTCCATGTCGGGCCAAACGCCGTTGAGTTCTCCTCGCGATGCGAAGAACAACAGCAGTTTCGACCAGGATCTTGATAACGATGCTTCTGACGCATCGTCGACCACCAAAGAGCTGGACGCTTGTAATATTTCTGAGGCTGGTGCGCTTTTGAAGCAGGAGGCGCTCGTTCGAAGAGCTGGACGCTTGTAATATTTCTGAGGCTGGTGCGCTTTTGAAGCAGGAGGCGCTCGTTCGTGAAGCGACCGTGACCACTTCGATGTCTATAGCTAACAATGTGGCTGCCGGACGTGTTGGTGATATCGAGAGCGAAGCTGTGGTCGCCCCCACCCAGTTGGTATCGCAGGAAGCCGCTCCTCAAAGGCACCAGCACCGTTTCGTGTCTCCGCCGCTCGTCACCGGATCTCGGGACTCGATGCCAATTCGATTCCGCCGGAACTCACCCCCGGAACTTTTTCTCCGTGGCTTTGCGCGTGGACACTTTCGGGAACTCACGAACGGTGATATCGGCAATACCGGTGCATTTGACGGCATCAACATCTTGGGCCGCTCTCCGCCCCTACTCCCGCAGTCAATTGCCGTCCCTGACGACCTACAAAGCCTACCGATCAACCGCACACTAACTGAGCCGCTGACGTTCTCGGTGAAAACGGAGACGGGCGCTACCTGCACACCGGTTCAAGTGGGCGAGGAAGATCAGCAGGCAAAGAGTCAGGTATCACCTCCATCGTACAGTGACGTCGTGGCTCGCTCCACTCGATTTCTGACGGCACTCCCGGCACGTTTGGTTCTCTCCAACATCGAGACTGCTCTGGAAGCAACCCCTTGCCCCCTTCCGTACGAGTACTCCAAAGTTCCTCAAGCCGTGACCATCGATTGGGACAATTACCAGCTTGAGGTACGGTACGCTGGTCTCTTGACCTGTACCGTGCAGGTGTTCCTCTTCCAGCGCGGAGTCTATCTCGTCGAGTTTCGACGCGGCCATGTGAGTTCACTTCAATTGGTTTTAACCGTGCTGGTGTGAGGATGATGCTAACGAAGTGTTGTTTTTGGGTGGAACAGGTCGATATTTTCCAGTTCAAACGCTTCTACGAAAAGATCCGTGCGCAGATCTCGGAAGGAATGGATGGAGGCTCCGAACAACCGTCGCCATCGTACCGGAAGCGCAACAACTCGATCTCCGATGCTTTTTAAGGTGAAAGCATGATGCTCAACTCTCAAACTTTACCCACCAAGACATATTCACTCCAACGTTTTCGTTTTCACCCACAGCCGACGAACGCTGTACGTCCGTTTGCTTCGAAGTGAAGTATCAATTAGGTATATATAATGCTCTATCGCCACAATATAAAGAGCGTGGTGATCTTCTATCGAGCGACGACAATTTTTTCGCTTATTGATAAGCACACAGGATCACTCAAGATGTGAGTTGGGTTATAGCGTATGATTTAACGTTAGTGATGCTATGAGTTGTGCTTCTTGCTTGCTCGGGGTGGCTTTTTGTGACGATTTTTGAGCGACTTGAGGTAAGGCTCTGCCACTGCCGTCGTCGAAGGCGATTTCCCCAACGAAAGCACAGCTGCTAGACTTCCAGTCGGTTCGACGTAAAGCGGCACAGGGTTTTTCTTCTTCAGCCGAATGTACGGGAGTGAGGCGTTATTCAAGTGCAGACCCCAATGCTTGTGGTAGGACACCGGGGATGCTGCAGTCACTTGCTGATGATTGTCGCGATGGCTGTTCGCCTTACTGGGGTAAAGGTGTTCTCGAAGCTCTTCCAGAAATCCCCCTCGGCCACTAGCAGTCTTGGTAGCTTTAATATCCGGTAGATGGACTCGAATACTGTCGCGATCGGAACTTTGCGGCTGCGGACTCCCTGACATAAGCGCTGGTAGGTCCAGATGGAGATCGTTCGGTAGCGACTCCGAGAGAAGCCTCACGTCCAGTGGGTCCATGACCAGATCATCGTTGTTACCGTGTTGACCTTCCAAGCGAGGGCTGGCGCCAACCTGCAGATCTCGCAACGTTTGCAACTGCATTTTGTCGATTTCTAGGTGTCCAATTCGGTATTCCATCAGCAAAACTTCCCGGATCAACTCATTGCGCTCCATCAGGGGGCTCTGCTCGATTCCTCGACGGAACTCGTCCATGACCCGCTCATTTCTGGCTAGCTGCTGTATCAGTACTTCTCGCTCCCGAGTGAACGAGACCAAAAGTTGGTCGTCCACGTGCTTCTTCACCACTTCCGAGATTGTATCTGAATTGCTCCGTGGACTGGTGACCAGTGTGGAGCTTGTCGTTGCCGTTTGGGAATTCTCGCCTTCTTTACCCGATGACTCGGTGGTAGTTGAAGCGGATGTTCCAACTGGAGATGCTGGACTTGGTTCATCTTTTGGTCCGGTATCGAGCGTTGTTTCGTTCGGTTTAGCCTGCAGTTCCTTCACGTGAAGTCGAACCTACGGCACAAGCACAACAGTGAGTTTCGACAATACCAGCTTTTGAATGGTAATATTTGATATGTACCTGGTGCTCCAGTTTCAACAGCGCATGATGCAGTCGACCACGCTCTTGGAAAGACTCGGTGATGTACTGTCGAGCTTCACGCAGCTTGGCAGATTTCCAGTCTTCCTCCTCTGAATTGTTGTTACCGGTGTTTCCATTAGCTGTAGAATTTTTACTCTCCACCCACCGTAATTCGCCCTCTCCGGGAGACTGCTGAGTTTGTTGTTGTTGCTGCTGCAACGCCTTCTTCAGTGCCGCGATCTCTTCCTGAAGATTGGCCACGAGAGTGTTCTGGCTAAGCGAAGCTTGATCGGCCTCGACAATGTTTTTCCTTAGAGTCGTTTTGATGTTCTTGGCTCGATTTGCATATTTCAAAGTGTTCAGCGTTTCCTCCACACTTGACGCAGCCAAGCTCACGTTGGCAATCATCACGGTTCGACAGTTTCCACCCAGCGAATCTTTCAACAGCCTCGTGAGTTTGCTATCTCGGTACGGCACGAACGATCCTGCCGCAGCTCCTTTCTCACCAAGAGCATTGATGCAGTTGCCCAGTGCCAACAGCGACCGATTAATGTTGGCTCCTTCGAGCAACCTCTGGCCACGGTTTTGCGTCACTGCAGCCCTCTCACTTCCAGCCAGATCTACTAGCGACAGCTTGCCAAACTTCACTTCTGTGGTCTCGGATCCCTTCTCGTCGGTATCTTCCGGGTCCGAAGCACCATCACCATGACCAAGTTTCTCTTGCTGCTCGATATGCACCTGCAACACCGCGTGTGACCGCGAGGAGACCGAATTGGCTGCTGTGCTCTCCTGTGATCGGTATTTGTTGCCTCTGCGCAGCAATTTCATCACATCCTGAGCATTATTCGCTTCTACCTCCGAAAGCCCAGCCACGACAGACCCTCGAACCGGGTCTTCCCGCAAGTCCAGGAACTCGGAGGTTGGCATAGACGTCGAAGAAGAGCAAGAAGAACTGGCGGACAGCAGGTCGCGAATGTTCTCGTTGTACACTTCGAGAAAAGACACTGAAACTCGATACTGCACTTTTCCTGCCGGATCTGCGTGCACGCGCTTAATATTCTTGAACAAGTCTTCGAGCGTTCTCGCCATGATGCCAGGCTCTTCGGGGGTGCCGAGCATCGTGTACGTCTTCCCGGCACCCGTACATCCATAGGCAAATACTGTCGCGTTGAAGCCATTGAGTACTCCGTGGATCAAAAACTTGGTCGTGTGCTGGTAAACTTTTTGCTGGTCGTCCTGCGGCGAGAAGACGTAGTCAAACGCATAGCGCTTCTCCCGACTGCGTGTGCCAGTTTGCCCACTACTGATCGACGGAGATGCAGACGCGTGCCGCGGCTTACGCAGCGGGTGCATCGAATACCGTCGAACGGGGGAGTTGGCACTGAGAATGGACTCCACCAGCCCTCCGGGAGTGCGCGTTAGTACGGCCACCTCTTTATTGCCCAGGACTTTGACGATCTCCTCACGGTCTCGGTCGTGACTCAGAATTGGTCGGAGCCGCACTGTCACGAGGATATTGGCCTGCCCCGCCCACATCTTCTGTCTGTACGTGTCGCTGTCTGTGTCTTTATCGGTCTGTGCATTGCCGTCGGTCTTTGGGGCCAGGTGCGGCAGGAAGTTCTTGCGCGGGATCGGCCTCGCGTCCGCGACCTCGCGCTCGCCCTTGGAGTACAGCGCGCCGCCTTCGATCCGCGCGTGGCTCGTCATGGGCCGCAGCGCCGCGGGCGAGAGCAGAAACAGCGGCGCGCTGTCACTCGTTGACTGTGAGAGGAGGCCCGAGTCTCGCGCCTGCGACATCTGCTGCTCCGCCTTGTCGAAAGTCAGAGCCTCTCGGCGCCCTGCAGTGTCAATGATGAGCGAGCCATTAGAGAACTACGCCACAGTTTTCTCGACTTCAGCCCCGCTGCAAATAGCCCCATAGATAAAGATAGATACTTCAGCGACCATCACTCTGCAAATAGTTGAAGTTGCCTTTTTCGGTGTACGGTCTCAAGTGTATCCGTCGTTGGCACGTGCAATGGTAGGAAGGTGCTGTGTCCACCAAGTGCCGAGGTCTTGGGGCTGCACAAGTGGCGAAATGACAGGCACTAATACTGGTTTGGTGTCCATCGCACGCTGATTTTGCTGAGCGGAAAATGAGTCGTAGCGCTCTGGAGACCATCAGCGCGCGAATGGCCATTCCGGGTTTGTAATTGCGCGCGGCGTCTGCGCTTCTCGAGGTGTGGCGGCGGCTTTTGTCCACAGGGCCGCCTGTAAATCAGCGGATATGCGAGTGCCGTCCAATGGGTCCGGAGTTGGCATGAGTTTGCTGTTGCTCCACGCTGCCGATAGCGATCCGGTGGCGACTCCACCTGATTGATGAACGACGCGCGAAACCCCGCGATGAAGGCGCCAGCGCGCTGTCCAGTGAGCCCTAGCGTCTGGCGGGCGAAGTAGGTGGCAGGCTGACATGAGCGGCTTGCACCAAACTGGCACCACCTGCGGCTGCACCACGGCGCTGGCGACGGCGACGGGTGGCGCGACTAACACGGCAAGTCCCCGACCACTTTCAACTTCGGTCCAGCGGCGATCGTCACGGGATCAAGTTTGGCCAGCCAAACGACAATGGCCTGCTGGGTGGATGCTGCACCCCGCTCCAGACTTACGACCGGAGGACGCTCCGCGCTGGTCGAATATGCAATATGCAATCTACCTGCGCATGAAGAAGAGGCAGGCTCGCCTCAGCTTCACTGTTGAACCAAGGAGTGGATGATGGTGGGCTTCAGGTCGTCGTCGGGCCGTCCTCGCTGAAGCCGGAAATACAGTAGGGCCACTGACGTGACACGGGACGACAGGCGAGCCCCACGGCACCGATGATGACAACAAGGCTCGGTACACATGTAACCGAGAGATACACATCGTGAAACGGGGGGCTGCTGGTGCCTAGCGTGCACAATACGCCGAGCCTCGAGCGTCTGCACGCTGAGAAACGGCATGGCGAACGTTGAAGCGAGCTCGCAGAGGTGGGGCCGCGCCGCCATCATGGCGATGGTCTCTCTCGTGGACAAGGCGTGATGTTTGACAATTTTTTGCGGTGCATACTCGGCTCAAGTCAAGTCGGCTCTTCCAAAGCTACACTTCCACATCCCGCGCGCGCGAAAGGCCTTGACCTCGCACGAGTCACCTCGTGATCCGAGCCTTTCCCTGCGGCCCCGCGGTCTCTGCACTGGGCAAGGCGGCGACGGCGAGGCAGTCTCCTTTTCGGCCCGATCTCGCAGATGTGTCCGAGGCCCACAATGAAACGACGAGCCTCGGGCAGCGGGCAGCGGAGCCCGGCGCTCACGGCGTCGCCCCCAGCAAGAAACGAGGCGAGCGGCGTGCAGCCATTCGAGCCATGGATGCAGGTGGGACGCCGAGGCTCGAGCCGAGCGTCGAGCGTCGAGCGGCGCGACTGGCGCAGCCCCCCAGCAGTAACGCTGCGGTCGTGGACGCGGCCGCAAGCAGATGGATGCTATATTTTTCAGCGCGATGGTGGTGTGGCGGCGCCGCGCTCCGTTGTCTCGCCACATGGCGCGCGGCGATCACTTGCATTTTGCTCAACGTCACTGCTTGGCCCACTTGGCAGGCCCAAATGGATAGGCCATTACCTACGCGCTTGAGTCAACTCACGTGACCGCGGCATACAAAACGCAAGTCGTCGGGCGCCGCCAGCTGTTCCAAACCTGTCACTGGAGTGGGCCGCGCCGTGGCTCTGCGCTGATGGAAATTGTGGCCCTGCGCGCTCGGCGGTCCGCCCGGCCGGAGATTGTGCGCCGTGCCGCGGACGCCTTGCCTTCGTGTCCGGCATGAAAATCCACCGAGGCCCTAGATTGATCCCGTGGCAGCAGCGGCAACCTTGGCGGGCGGTGGCTGCAGCCATGACGGCAACTGCAGGCTCGGGTGGCAATCAAGCACGCCCCCCCGCTGCGTTTCAGGCGACCAAGTGGCACCCAACCAGCAGGCGAGACTGTAGCCGGCTTTGTGGGGGGCGCCGAGACTCGCTGCTTCCGAGCGCCCAGCTGGATCAAGGTTGCCTCGCCGCCAGCGCAACGCGGCCGCAGCCGGCAGCCTAGTCAGCCAAGACAGCAACAGCGGGCGCCGCGAGCAGTCACCGACGGGGCCGGGATCGCAGCGATCCGACCAGATCCCGGCTGCGACTGCGAGCTCCGGCACGCGCCGCAACAGCTTATCAAAATCAGTCCGCCCCAGCAGCAACAGCAGAGCTCCCAGCGTCAAACGCGGCGCGGGCCGGCACCGAGCCGGAAGCCGCGCTGAAGCTGCTCGCCGCCGGGAAGCCGATCTCGTCGCAGAGCGAGTGATTTTTCGCTCTCTCCGCTTGACGCCCGAAGAGCCGGCGGCAGGTCCCCCCATGTGGTCAGCGCCGGCGGCGGCTAGGGGTCGGAAACGGTCCCGTCTCTCACGCGGCTCTCTCTGTCGCCTGCCTGCCTGCGGTCGGTCAGTCCAGTCGGCGATTTGCCAGCGCAAGGACAAGCAGGTTCGCCGTCGTCGTGCAGCAGGAGCGAGCGCGACGAGAATACACAGACACAGGAGACACTTCGCCACTTAGCCACCCGATGAACATGCGCGGCCTGGCAGCGACCGTGACGTCCTGCATCGGCGGCAAGGACGAGAAGTTCGCGGTGCAGGTGCGCCCCGCCGCGCCCGCGAGCGTCTACTTCGTGTACAAGACCATGGGCGAGTTCGACGCGCTCTGGGGGTCGCTGGAAGCCCTCGCACGCGACGTCAAGCGCCCCGCCAACAGCAGCCAGGACGAGAAGAAGCCCAGCCTGCTGGCCAAGTGGCTCGCGGGCGTCGTGGACCACTACGCCTTCCGCCAGATCATCCGCGACCTGCGCGCGCAGGAGAAGGAGACCATGAGCACACTCAACGTGCTACTGCAGTTCCTCGTGGCGCGCGTGTCCGCGCTCTTCGTGGAGCGCCGCCTGCTGCACTGCGGCTCGTGCCAGATCGGCCGCCAGCTCGTCAAGCTCGTGCGCGACTTCCTGCAGCAGCCCAAGGCCGAGCCGGTCGTCGTCCTCTCGAGCAAGCCCGCCAAGGACGGCCGCAAGCGCTCGTTCGAGGAGATGCGGCCCGAAGACGGCGAGCAGCAGCGCAGGAGCCTGTTCCCCACGCGCAGCGCCGGCGAGCGCGCTGTCAAGACGCAGAAGCTCTGCGGCATGCGCGAGTGGGCCGTGCCCCCCGTGGGCAAGCTGGGCATGATGGCGCCCGTGGCGTCCCGTCGGCGCGTGTTCGCCGAGGTGGAGTTTTGAAGAGGTCGAAGAGGAAGCTATTTATCAAGAGGAATATCGGCATAGATCGTATAGTAGGCCGGCGCAGGCCGCGTATTTAATATAAGCCACGAGAAGCTTTTTCCCCAGGACATGTACATGCAAGACATTGCGTTTTAGGTGGCGATGGCGAGCGCATTAGGCGCGGCCATCGGCTGGCCGATAGAACAGCTAGCACGCGCTGAGTTGACCAGTTCAGGTCAGCCATGCGCAGCAGGTGCTGAGAGCAGCAGCCGTGAGCAACGGGCGCGAGCTGTCAGCGGGTGACCGAGCGAGCGGCTCGCAGCCTTGAGGCTCCAGCAGCCGATCCCCGGATGGAATTTCTTGGTTGGACCGGCGGCCGTCGTCGTCATCCTCTCTACGGCATCGGCCAGGATGGGGGCCATGTCCGGCTTTGGAAGAGCCGAATGGGATCCGAGGTCTCATATCCGCCGCCGCAGTCAATGCCGTCGATTGACGGCGCGGCGTCGCGCGCCCGAGCGTCGCAGATCTTCTGCGCTGGCAGGCTCCGAGTGGCATTTGCTCGGGTCCCGCCGCGCTCCAACTCTCCGCACTCTGTGCGGCCGAGCTCGCCTACCCGAGGATACGCTGCGGGCCTGGTCGGCGAGCGCTGCGGCCGCCTCCAGCGCCGCTGTCCGAACACCCGCGAGGATACATGTACATGTAGAAATGCCTGCGCTCAGCAAGCATCAGTCAGTCATCGGTCTCCGCAGTCCGCCCGCTGTCTTGGTCACCCCGACTGCGCCGAGGCCGGTCCAGCCGGCCTCGGCACCGCGCGTTGAAGTCGGGCGGCCCACCCGACTGCGCCGAGGCCGGTCCAGCCGGCCTCGGCACCGCGCGTTGAAGTCGGGCGGCCCGACCAGATCGGCCGCAATTGAGATTGCCGCGGCAGGAACATGCCGGCCGGCAGCTGCAGGCTACGCTGTCACAGGGAGGGCGCTCAAGTTCAGCTTTATGACAACTTTAACCAGCTCACCCCACGTCATCGTGCTACAACCTACGATCTCAGTTGTTGTCGAGCAGCATGACACTGATTTTCCCTCTGATTGCCTTGCACTTGCATCGCATGGGTCAACAACACCTCTGTGATTGCCACCCCATGGTTGACTGCCGCTGTTGGATACCTTCGCCCTTGACGCCCAACACTCCGCCACAGCTTGTGTTTGTTGACTCCTCCACGCCTCCACTGTCGCACGCTTCGCGTACACACCTCCTGCTCGTTGCACTATTGGCGCGCGTAAGACACCAGCAGCCCAAGCACAGCTCCCAATATTTCTCGCTGCATCCACAACCCACGCACAGGTACGTGGGTTAATGGCAATCAACACGTTGATTGTTGCACGCCTCCTGCTCTTCCGCCCTTCAGCACAACCGGGCTGAAGCTCCTTTCACTCCTGGCCGCCAACCTCCACTCCACCCCACTCGATTCGACCCTCGCCGTCACGCTTCTTTCTCGACTTTCCACCTTCACGTTCACACTCAATTGCCTTCTTTTTCACCTTGGTCTTCCATGTCTTCTTCTCCTGCGTACGCATACTCCACGCCGCCTGAGAACCACCGACTTACTTGCAGTACAGGTTGCGGTCAATGACCGGCGGGATCGGCCGGATCTCCGTGCCGAGCTCCTGCTCGATCCGGTACAGGTTGAAGCGGTCCTCGTACGTGATCATATTGATGGCCAGACCGAGGTGGCCGTACCGGCCGGAGCGACCGATGCGGTGCAGGTACGTCTCTGAGTTCTTGGGGAAGTCGAAGTTGATCACGACGTTGACCGTCTGGATGTCGATACCGCGCGTGAACAGGTCCGAGCACACGAGGTGGCGCGTGGCACCGTTGCGGAACTCGTGGAACACGCGGTTGCGGTGCGCCTGGTTCATCTTGGCGTGGATGTAGAAGCACGAGTAGCCGAGCTCCGTCACCTTCTTGGCCAGCAGCTCGACGCGGTTCACCGAGTTGCAGAAGATGATGGACTGGTTGATGTCGAGCTTGGAGAACAGCGTGTTGAGGCAGTGCACCTTCTGTCGCTCCTCCACGAAGGCGTAGAACTGGGAAACACCCTTGAGCGTGAGCTCGTCCATGAGGTTGATCTCGTACGGGTTCTCGACGAAGCGGTCCTTGAAGGCCTTGACCGTGACGGGGAAGGTGGCCGAGAAGAGGCAGATCTGGCGCTGCTTGGCCGTGTGGTTCAGGAGCTGCTCCAGCAGCGGCTGGAACTCGGGGGACAGCAGCTTGTCGGCCTCGTCCATGATGACCGTGGAGCACTGGCTGAGGTCGGCCACGCCCTTGTTGGCCAGGTCCATGACGCGGCCCGGGGTGCCCACTAGAATATGCACCGTCTGGTAGAGACGCATGATGTCGTCCTTGAGACTCGTGCCGCCCGTGGACACCATGCACTCGACGCCCATGTGCTTGCCGATCTCCTTGACGATGGCCGACGTCTGCAGAGGACACCATGCACTCGACGCCCATGTGCTTGCCGATCTCCTTGACGATGGCCGACGTCTGCAGCGCCAGCTCGCGCGTGGGGACGAGGATCAGCACCTGGATGTGCTTCTTGCTCGTGTCCGTCTTCTCGAGACACGGGATGATGAAGGCGGCCGTCTTGCCGGTGCCGTTCTTGGCGCGGGCCATGACGTTGCGGCCCGCGAGGATGATGGGGACGGCCTCCTCCTGGATGGGGGACGGCCGCTCGAAGCCCTTCTCGAAGATGCCCATGAGCAGCTCGCGCTTGAGGAAGTAGTCCTCGAACTCGTTGCCCTTGACGTTGGTCACGTCCTCGGTCTGCACGCGCGTGTCCTTCTCCGGCCGCTTGAGGGAGGCCTTCCAGTTCTCCTCGTCGGCGGGTTGTTGCTGCTGTTGCTGGGCCATTATTGCTGCTTGGGGGTGGGCTCTCTCTTAGGGATACAAAGGTACTAAAGTGGCTAAAAAGATAAAAAGATGCAGAGAGCCTGGGGCTTGCTTTGCGGCTGCTAGTGCTGCTTGGGGGTTCTTGCTTCAGGCAGCACGGACGTACGGCTGCTGCTTTACTTGTTGCTTCGGGATCTTTCGGGCGTTTTTCGGTTTTGGAGGCTCCCCCTCCAAAAACACTGAGGTTGCTGCTTGAGGAGCGCAAATATCTTGCCATTTGTAGTGGGGTTGCTAAATGAGGACTGATGCTCTATAACAGTACAAACGTTTTGAGAGCAAACATCGGATGACAGTTTAACAGCTTGTCCATGCACAAGCTGTCCATGTTGAAGCAAGGTTGCCTGCCTGCTTGTTTGTACCAGGCTGGTTGTCTGTACACCTGTACTCAGGCGCAGTGAAATTGAAGGGGCTTCTCACACTCAAATACATTTTCGTTGGTGTTTGTTTCCTGGTGTTTGCCCTACCTTTTTGTCTTTCTTCTTGCTATCAACTGTGCATTTCGTGTGCTCTCTTTGATTTTTGGTCTCGCGTCGAGTCGCTTCTTCGTTTCTGCTAGCGCCTAATTCTTCAAGTGTTTCTCGTCTTTCGTCAATTTCCAGCATATCACGCTGGCCAGCGTGGTGTGTCGACATGAGAGGACGGACTTGCGCGACCCTCTCTCGCTTCAATGTCCAGTGTCAGTGCCGTCCCTCATCTTCTACCAGGCACCGCCCGACGAGCGCGATCTCCGACGCTCCATCACCGGAAACTTGAATCATCTTCTACCAGGCACCGCCCGACGAGCGCGATCTCCGACGCTCCATCACCGGAAACTTGAGTTCCGGTGCCATCTCCGGTGGCTCACCACCGGTACGACGGAAGCCAAAGCCCCGCGTGCCGTCCGGGCCAATCGCCTGGCGGTATAGCTGGTTGCTGCCGTTGAGTCCCATGCCAGGGGGCGGCGCCAACACGTTGCCCCCGAGGTTGTTGGTGTTGTGTACAGGTGACTGCGCCATCCGCGGCGACGACAGGTTCAGCTTCGGGCGCGTGCCCGACGATGACGAGCGAGCACGGAAAGCCCCCGGCTGCGGCGGCGCGCCCACCGTTGCTGCACGGCTGCGCGACTCCCATCGACTCGGCGACGGTGCGAAGTAGTCCTTCTGCCCATTTCCACTTGATGAGCCTCCGCTGAGCCCGGCCAGGCCACCCATGCCACCACCACTGTTGGCATCGCCCGTCAGATTGGCCGGCGGGCGGAACTCCAGCTTGACCTTGCTTGCGTACTTGCGACCACTCTTCTTGTTCTTACCCACAGTGAACGACACGTAGTCACCCTGTCTGATGTCGACGTTGCCGTCCTCATCCGGAATGAGGCGGAACGAAATACAGGCCGAATCCTGTCGCGTCGGCGTAATGAGTCCGCCTGCGCCACGGATCGAGTACACCGTACCAGTGTTCACCTTGCCTTCACGGAGGTCATCCAGGCCTTCACCCACCGATTCCACGTGCACGGGGCGCGTAAGTGCCGAGGCCGACTTGGCGCGCCGACGGTCACCACCAAGCTCCACGGGGAACATCTTTTGCTTCAGCTTGTCGCAGTTCGTGCCGTCAAAGAGCACAACCTGCATGCCCGTGCGCCAGTTGTACTGGTCCGACAGCGTCAGCACGGCGTGCTTGGTCATCTCGTCGTCCACGAACTCGATGATAGCGTACGTCTCGCCAGCCGCGATAGGGGGCTTGAGCACTGCGTTGCGACCCGTGGTCGTGTTCTTCTTCAGCAGACGCAGATACGAGATCTCGCCACATCCCTGGAAAGTTTCACGCAGCGACGCGACCGACGCGTCCTCTGGCAAATTGTACGCAATGGCCGTGCGGGCCAACTTGCCGTGGTACGTCTGGTTGGGGGCCAGCGGCTCCTTCCGACACACCATCGTCTCGTCCTCATTCAGCAGCAGCTTGGTCGATAGTTCCAGCGCCTTCTTGATCTGCTCCATGTCAGTCGTGAGCTTCTTCACGCGGCCGAACGAAGCCAACAGATCCAGATTAACGTATCCATCCATGTTCATATTCTTCAGCAGGAACAGGTCGCCCAGCAAGTTCTCGTCGCAGAAGTAGTACTCCAACTGGTCACAGATCGTGCGGAGAAAGGTGGCCGGCAGCGGCGCGCCCGTGAGCTCGCCCGACGCATCTCCAATGTGGCCAGCCTCGGTGTTCTCCTCGCTCGAAAGCTGCAGCGATTGCACGGCCTGGCCAATGGCCCCCACGGCCACATCGTCGCTGGGCGGCGGGGGCACCATAATGTTGAGTGCCGGCGGTGGCGGGCCCTGCGGTAGCGGAGGCTGGTGGGGCCGCAAGCTCTGGCCCTGCATCTGCATCTGGTGGTGGCGGTGCGTGGCGGCCGCCGCGGCCGCGGCCGACACCGACGTGTCGTCTGCGAACGAGTTCCAGGCCGAGCCTAGCGCAGACGGCTGGATCGGCGCCGAGAACGAGCGGTTGCGGCTGGACGCGTAGTACTGCGAGGCGAGCTGGGCCATGACGTCCATTTCATCCGAGCGGTCGCCGCTGCGGCGGCCCGGCGAGCGGCCAGCGTTGCGGCTGTAAGGGGGCGATCCGGCCGAGGAGAGGAAGCCGTCGGCCGCGAAGGACGGCAGCGGCGGAGGCGGCGGCGGCGGGGTCGCGCCGTGAGCGAAGGACGGCAGCGGCGGAGGCGGCGGCGGCGGGTTCGCGCCGTGGCCCGAGTCCGGGTTGGTCGACATGTTTTTAAACTTGAACTGGAATAGATAGACGCTTGCGGCCGCGGGGGGAATTGGCAGACTGAGCTGAGAGAACGACACAATAGATAAAGATATCAGTGCTCGTGCGCTCCTGTCTTATCACTGTACTTGACTCTGGGGCCACAGATAGAGCCACAGCGTGGAGAGGAATACAGTGGCGTCCGTACCTGTCTCTTTGCTGGGTTTTGCCTAGATAAGACAGGAGAAAATAGACAAGAGTGGTGGTTTTACAAAGTGTAGGTTAGTTCTCCACTGAAAGAAAAGATACTCTCACTCACGTCAATCGATCCAAGGCTGTCACGGATTATGACAGTGGCAAAGCGACCGACCGACCGACACGAGGCGCGTCGTACCTTTCTGCTGCTAACACAGCGGCGGCAACAGCGGGCGATTAGGCAAAAGGGTCTCCTTTTGTCCTCCTTCTTTCGGGCCGAAGGGTTTTACTCCCTTCTCTCTTGCTCGCTCACTTCGAGGAGGGGAAGGGAAGGGAAGGTCGCGCTCTGTCGATGAGGGTAACTGCGGAGTTGGCGGCGGACGGTTGGGGCCCAACGCGTGGCGAGTCTCTCGGCGGAGGCGAAGAGGGGGCGGCGCTGGGGCTGAAGTGGAGCGGTGGTCCGACACTGGGCGCGGCGTTCCTGTGTGTGGGCCGATCTGTCTCCCCCTTCCGCGATCTCCGGCCGCTCCGGTAAAGTGCGAGAGCAACTGCCGCGCAACCTTGGGCGGGCCTGTCGCAGATTGGCGCCGGCTCGGCGACACAAGAGCGCGTACGTTGCGGCTATGTTGCGGCAGTGTTGCCACAGCGAGAAAGTTTTGTGCAACTCAGCCAACTTCGTCGTTGGACAGCACAAGCTTCAACACGTGTTTTCTCCGCTGCGGCGCTGTCTCCGGCTAAACTGCAG
>JAIKVH010000111.1:0-21680 GCA_024679275.1 Phytophthora niederhauseri
TCAGTCGGGGAAAAACGCCGCGTCGCATGCCGCTCAGTCGGGGACTCCAGTGAGTGCCTTTAAAATACAACGGACACATAATCCATGCATCAGCTCTGATTTGTTGGTACAGCTTCAGTCCTCTATGCCACATCGAGATCGATCTAGCGCCATATTGCTGGAAATGCCGTTTTAGATTGGCATTTCCACGTCCGATACAGTATCTGTTGCGTGCTGAACGTGTGTGCACACGATCAGCCTCGTGAGCAATTCTAGAAGGATCGATTTATGGGTGCTGGCCTGTTTTTACAGTATTTTTATTTGATGAGCCATTTCGATTTGACGGTTAAATCAGGGTGGCAAAATGCGTGCAAGTCACAATAAACTTATTTCTATTTAAATGCGGCAACTTTTTATTTTGATAATTAATTGCATTTCGAGAGGCGTAATTACATTTATTGAGAAAAAATAAAATCAAATGCACGAGTTACTCGGTCCCTAGTTCGTAACACCCGAAGTGTTCCATACGTCTAGCCTTATGTCGTACACTTGATGTAGAATGTCATGTGTAAAGCTGCTTCACCTGTTCTCCAGCCGAGAAAGTGTCGCTCAAGTTAAGAGACAATGTTGTGACCAAGCTGGAAGGAATAGTGGATCATTCGGGCCAGTTCCTCAGTGGCACGAGGTGTCACTTCGTCTTGGTCCTCGAACACCAGGTCCCAGTACCGCTTTAGAGATCGCTTAATCCTCGCAACGTAGGTGCGCTCTGTTTCTTCGTCTGCAGCAGTGATTGTTTTTATCATCAATACGCTCCAGTTGATGTTGCCGACAGGCTTCTCCACTAGTCGCCTTATCAAGGCATCAACGGAATACTGCGATCGGCGGACTCCATCCCTCACTAAACACTTTGACTTCTTTCGCGGCCGCCCCGGTGGCTTCCTTGCTGGTAACCCACCAAGCATTACAAACAGGTCCAAGCCGTCCACCAGATGCAAGCACGCCAGCACATGCGCGCAGAGCCATCCCGTTTGGTAGAATGCCTTGCAGCCGCACCGGAATTTGGTTGTGATGGTTTCGATCGCTTCATGAGACCAAATGGCGCCGTTCCAATTGTGTTCGTACGGGATGGGCTCTCGTATTCCACGGCACGAAGGGAGAGATACCGAAGCTGGATGTTCTCCACCTTTTCATTTTCCCGGATTTGACCTTGAACAGAGCGCTCGTACAGCTTGGTCCTTGCTGCACTGACTGGCAGGCCGTTCAAGTTGTCGTCTCTCATCTCGTAGTACGCTGCACTGAAGTAGTACTTCTGGATGTTAGCAATTGTCCTTCGCGATTTGCGCCTGTGAGTTGAATAGTGGTTTGCGCAGGTGCACATGTTAACTGCTGTGACCAGTAGCTCAGCCGACACTGGTCCAGATGCGTGATGCTAGATGGGCTCCGATCCGATGTCCATCGCGCGCTCGATCAGGATTTTTGGCAACGTTGAGGCGAGTACGTGACCGGTTGCAGTCCGTAGATGGCTCACAGCAGTTGCTTTGATGGCGCGATGGTGGGATTCAATTGGATTCTGGTTGGGTACGATTCTAGGACAGCCGCTAGCCGAGTAATGCCAGCGGACCGAGAAGCTGGAGTGTCGAGGCGCTATGGTGGAAAGGTGTAGACTGACTTGAGGGGGGGGGGGGCCAAAAGTAGAAATGACAGTCACCGGGGAGCGGTTTACCACAGGCTTTGGATATTGCGTTGCTTTTGGCTACACAAACAACGTTGCCATCGGGTACCTAGGACAGACCAAGTTGTATCCTACGACGGCGGATTCACTATTTACTGCACACAAACGTTTCAAATATAAGTTCCAATAAAGTACATAAGTTATGTGAATGCAACACGTATATATGAAAATACGTTGGTAGAGGAGACGGTCATCACAATGTACCCGTTAATCCATCAAGATCACTGGATCGCCGTGCGTTCAATCGTAACCGTCAAAACGGAAGTATTGCTGAACTACGCAATTACGACGACGAGGGCGAAAATCGTAAACCCCATCATCTGATCGGTCACTGTCGACTTCGTGGCTGACCTCTGATTGGCTGATTGGGTCCGCATCCTCGTATTATTGGCTAGAATAGCGCACGATAAACCCAGGTGTTTCAGATTCTGAACTATCATATTTGACCGTTTCATGCGCATTCCCAGTTTTTTCAGTGCCTACAGCCAAACCAGGTGGATAGCAAGGCGACGATCGAGCCGCCCGTGGCGAAGGAGAAGTTGAGCGCGGCGACGGAGCGGAGGAGCGTGGCCGCGGGCATCGACAACGGAGACAGCGGGTGAGAACCCGGCGCTTCAGAGGACGGCCTCGCCGAAGGGAGTAGGAGTGCAGGGGCGGGGATCGCGCCCGAGCCTCCAGTGACCTCGGCAAAAACGGCGGCGGCTGTGAGGACCTCGTCTCCAGGTCCTGCGGAACCTCCTGGTATCCGCCCTCCAGATGGGCGTCCAGCGCGTTCTCCAAGATCCCGTTCAGCTAATCCAGATCATGCGACTGCGCGATGCAGCGGCGTTCAGCTTCGTCTAGTTGCGTTTGCAGCGATGCGACGAGGTCGGCAGCATGAAGGGTCGTTCGGCGTAGGCGCTTTAGTGGGCGCATGGTAAATGACGAAGTGGCTAATTGATGTTGTTGAGCACGTTTGCATTGTTGTTGTTGTTGTTGTTATTCGTATAGGTATATTATCACCCATACCGGAATGTAAGTGCTAGGTGACTATCATTTAGAAGGAATGATAAATTTTCTGTATGATGCGACTTGCGCGATAGTCACTCTAATTCATTTCGTTGCAAATACATTTTATCTGTACTGAATGCAATAGAGCCGTCGTTAACACACCGGAGCCCCTCTGTATTGAAACCAGCCTTTCAAAGAATGAAAAAAAAGGTTTTCCGCATGGTCACAGGCCGCCAAACGAGCAAGATGGCAATAGCTGAGCTTCGGACAAGCACATAGCTGCCCAAGCATGTTTGCACATGCATGGGTACGATATCGAAAGCGTATCTACACTTCCAACTGTCGTATTCTCCCGATCGGACATCCAAACCTACCGCGATTGAAGGAATGCATTTCAACGAATGCATTGAAAAAAATCTACAGTGCATTCTTGTTAAAAAAAATCCGATGATCTGAGCAGCCTAGTGTAGTACGTCCACGAGACGAAAACGGTAGACAATATTCGGAAGCTGGCACTTCCGTAAGTCGTTGTTGCCGATTGTTTTGCTTAGTAGGAAGCAAAAGGTAAAGTGAATAACTACGAGGTTTAGACATTTCTGCCCTCGCTACTGCGAGGAGGAAGCTCTCCTGTGCGCCATGGTGCTCTTCGAGCCACGGTTTCAAGCATGTATTGCAGCTGCAAGTGCAACTTGTGCCAGCTGATAAGAGCCTGCAACCGCAGTAACTACCAAAGTGCAATGAGGGCAAGGCTTTCAACCTGAGCCCCACGCTACACCTAGAGAAGAGAGCTTGCCAGTTACATCTTCAAAGTACACCTTAATAAACAATTGTTTTTTATTTATTTATTAATATATGTATTTTCTACTTAGTGGTCAGAATAGATGCGCTTTTCAGAAACGAGTATGTCTGCGGGTTGAAGAAAGTAGCGCTCTGTGCTCACGTTTGAAGAGCGTATCTAACGTGTTGGATGCGTTATTCAAACGTGAGCGAAGCGTGTTCGCTTTCTTCAAACTGCAGATTTTCGATACTTGTACACGTTTGGTATCTTCACACTTCTACCTAGCAAACACGGATTAAATGGGTTCGTGACCGTCACTCTGTGTCAGCGTGCGACGCGACCGGAGTACACTCTGCTTGCTTGGACTGACCGTGGCCCGTAGGTAGTTCCAATGCGGCCGTGGCTCGATATCGATATGTTTATGGTATTTCTGGCTGCTGAAAGCGCAGCAAATGACATACCTCTAGCCCCGGACGACACCAAACGAGCTGTCAAAGCAAAGATATCACGATTTCTTTTTTTTGTGTGCTGTTGGTTTCAAGTCGACTCTGGTCGATATGATGCAGGTGTCAATAGATCAAAACTTTCTAAGAGTCTTCGAACCACGAACAGAAGAAAGTAGGTCAGGGAGGCTACATGCGTAGCCGGGAACAATGTTTGCAAGACTCTCTCACAGCACTTGCAGAAAAGGAGGGTTGAGGGGGAGGGGGTGGGTGGGTGAAAAACGATCAATGATAGCGTACACAACCACCTGCGGCGTGTTCCATGGAGAGATAGACCGACGTAACCCATTGTGCGGGGTCTCCAAACAGCCGCGCTTTGGAAAAGTTGGCCGGAATCTACAATAGTTAAGAACTTTCGCAAACCGATATTAGCTGAGTTTCAGATTTATATTCAATTTGGAGGAGTACCGTGATTAGGGTCTCGCAAATATGATACTCAAACGAAATTTCGTTTTAGCAAAGTGGTGGTTTTGCTCAGCTCGGTTTTCAGCTTCACTGTCTCAGGATGTATCTTTTCATCCAATCTAATCGCTCCCCCTCTGGGGGCCCTTGACTTGCGGGTGGGCTAGCCTGCCGGCCGCGTTGCTTGCGGCAGCCAGCGGCTGTGCTGCCGCCGCTCGCCCCGCAGCCGCGCACACGAGTTGCTAGCAACATGAAATCATGCATGAAGGATACCTTTAAAACGCACTATAATACTCGTCGCTATTTTCAACCGAATCTGAAACGAAAAATCATGCGCCAGTTTGTCTTTGATGGCAAGCTGCAGTGACTCCTCGCAGACGTAACATAACTGGTGAAGTTCTGACATACAAAGATCTTGAAGAAGAGCGCTATCACTCGCCCATCATTATTGGGCTCATCTCGGCCGGCTCGAGCGGAGCCTCTCGCCGACACTAGCGAGTCGCCGCCGTAGCTCACCGACGCGTAGGAGCGTATGTGAATGTGAATCTGAAACTGAAGTACTTTTGCGAAAGTTCCCGATTGCATATTATTTTTGTTTATCACGTACAAAACCAGACTCTCAGCTGAAGTCTAAACTCAACTATATGTAAAATCGGGTTGCGAAAGTTATCTAGTAGCTCTGTTTGAAGCTACCGGTATTTGTAGAAAAGAGGGTTTGTAAACATTTTTGTTTGGTACATGGTACCACTAGCAATGGGGGATCTCAGTCGCGTTGCTCCGTTGATTTACTTAGGGGTCGGCACCCTGCAGTGGAGGCTCCACTTCAGGCCGACGTCCCCACCCTCTAATTGATCTTATCAAGCACCATTACTATTTTTGTAGTGTAGTGAAGCAAACTTAGGGCAAGGGCGTGCTGGCTACCGTTGCAATTTAGAGGCTCAGTTTAACCCGTGCAGATCATCAAACCAATAGGCACATAGCAACACTGATGGAGCTGCATGATGAAGTCTTCATTATCAGCAAATAACGTTACTATCTGTCGCGAGGTCAAGATAATCACCGACAAGTACACACCAGCTGCAAGAGAGCACTATTGTACTGGCAATATGAAATGATACACCAACGTTTGCACGATCACAGCTCATGACCCAATTGTCAGATTTTTATGAGCTTTTTTTTCTGGAAAGCTCTGCGTTTTCTCTTTTAAGTAAACACCATCTAAGTACATAACTCTAATGGGTGGCTCCGTTACACTTAAACAAAAAAGTTGGGCCGGTTGATTTCTCAAAACAATCGAGGTTATGTTCGCACCATATGTCAACATATGGCGCATATCATACAAATGTTAGTATTAATTTCAATATGACCTTTTTATGAGCCTTTTATGCACGTTGGAGTGGTCGCAACGCCACCGTTGGAAGCACAATGAACCTCGTGTGGAGATCACTCGGCGCAACTATTGCTCATGAAAACTTGCTCGTATAGTGCGCTGTCGTACGAGCTGCGCATTTGCACTGGAATTACAGGTAGAAGTGCCTTTGTCTTTGATATAGCGATCAAAACCTGTTGTTCGATAGCGATTTGCACCGTTTTCCAGCGATGGCGTTTGCTTCTTCATCTCAATTAAAAACTCAGGGGAGTCAACACGTAGTGGTTGTCTATAATGCTGAGGTTACAAACTTTGTATTGCAGGTCTTCTTGCCTTGATGCCTGAAGTAGTTTTGAAGTTATGGTCTGGAATATCAGATTGGTGTATAATTTCGTTGTGCCAGTACAATAATTATGCTGGACTATATCTCGCGAAACCCTAGATCACGGTTAACCGCAAGGGTGGACTGGGTTCAAGATTAATTAAATTAGTAGCCGACAACCCAAAGCAATACATGCACCAAGGGATAATTGTTGTTATTAATAAAAGCTATAATATTCACTTTCGATTTTCCAGCGTACCCGATGCCCGTCGTACTTTCTCTCTAGTGCTACCATATCACTTAACACAGTTCTTCATTATCAACAAATACTATTGCAATATTCTCTATTTCTATCGGCAGCAAGTGGTTGCGAGGAGCGCCGCCAAAGCAAACCCGTGCGGGGTGCCTGTGAAGCATGTCCGCGTAGGAGGGCCCAGCGACCAGCAGGGCAGCGAACGAACTCGTCGTTGCGGCTTGGAGCTACATAGTTGTGTAGTGCGGAGTGTTGACCCCCAAGGTATAGGGAGACCATCTGCGCCACTGTCAGGACTCCTGTAGCTCCACAGAGTATTGGACATGGCGAGCTCACGTATCCATGCAGGCAAGTTGAAGTGCACTCTCTTTTAGCAATTCTAGCCTTGTGAGCACTAACTCACTCGTAGTAATGGATGCACGCGCTGACTTGGCTCTCTAAATCAGAGTGAAGCTGAGGACTTGGTGGCGTTTTTTTGCACTCGGTGCGATCTAAAGTATAGCAATTTATCTAAAACTGCGATTCGCTTCCCGCTGTCTGCTCGATTAGCGTTTATCGTCGAGGCTAAATCGTGTCCCCCCACTTTAATGGCGTCGACCCCTTCTCAGAAGGGGTCACTCCAGTTTTACGCAGTTAAGCATGTCTATGGATCAAGAGAGGGTTGTTCAATCGAGGGGTTTTGCGCAATTTTTGGCCCCGGGGAAGCGATTCTATATGTAAACCCTAACCGTTCATGTCTCATATTTAGAGAAGTAGGATCTCACACCTCATATCCCACAAAGGTAGTGTGAGATCTCAGCCACTCGTCCAACTGCTGCTGAGTTGTTTCTCCGCTGCTGGGCCGTTGGTTGCTGCTTGGTCAGTAACATGCTGAGCTTGTGAGCTTGTTGTCGGAATCGTTTGTGTCCCCGCCGAGCCATGGCGACCACATCATGAATCGCGAGAATTGCACCCACTGCTTCCAGTATCCTTGATATTTGGCAGAGGTAGTGCTAGCGAGGGCATGTTGCCGCAGCACCATTCCCAGAGAAGTGAGAGATCGTCGTAGGGCGCCACTTCTGGTACCTGCGTCCATCCAGATGACAAGTTAGTCCACGTATCGAAGTGTTGGTCTGCTCGGGACCAGGCTCGCGAGCCGGCGTCCGCCATGATGTTGTCGGCCCCGGGGATGTGGGAGGCGGTGCACACGAGCGAGTAGTTGAATTCCGCCAGGGACAGAAGTCGATTGTACAGCTGCGTGAGGGGTTTTCGGCTCAACGAGACAGCGCTTGTATTGTCGATCCGGAAGCGTACTTGGGTCGGTCGCTGTGCTGCCGAGCGACCCCATGTAGGACCCCAGAGTAGAGCTGCGCGGACTGCACTGCGGAACACGCGGACATTAATCGAGTTGACTGATTGGTCCGCTAGAAACAGTTCCTGGTCAGCTTGGGTGAACTGTACTCGGATGAATTGCTTGAGCGCAGGTTCCAACACACACAGCCCTTGATTGGATGCGTCCATGAAGACGTTTACGGTGGGTTCGTCGAGACGGGCGAATTGCTCGACACGGACACGGTTGAAGCGGCTGCCGTGGTGAAGACTCAATCGAAACCACTTCAGGTCTTCGACTGCCTGGGCGGGAAGCTTGTGCGCCCTGCTCGGCCCAGTGCGGCGGCCACACCTTGCAAGCGCTGGTAAAAGGCGCGCGCCGGAGGACAGCATGTGGAGATGTGACGCAGGCACCCTAACAGGCTAAGCGCAGAGGTTTTAGTTGCCGTGCCAGCTTCCGCGATACATCGCTGGGCCTTGGTGATCTTCTCAGGTGGGATAGTGACCGTGCCCCGCCGCGTATCCCATTCAAGCCCCAGAGCTCGTCCTTGTTCGCTCCACCTCGTGAACTTCTTTTCGTTGATCGCAGCCGGACCGAGGACTGTCGCCATCGCTCTGCGTAGAGCATGGTTGGCCATGTAGCAGTGCAGCCCGTCGTCGACCTCAACGCAGGTGTGATCATCGCACCAGAACGAGCCTTGACGTGATGTTCGAGAGAGAGCTGCACTGTCTGGGTGCTCGTACAGCCCATTGATGAGCTCTCTCGGAAGATAGTACCAAGCGGGGGAACCGCACCATCCAAATCCACAGGCTAGGTCAATCACGAGACACTCGCCGACGGAGATGAACAGTTCCTCCCATTGCTCCGCTAGCGGGGATCGCACAACGAGATACCGTCCTTCGTTTTGACCCTTGCGGATGTGACGCCACACCTTCGGGAGGTGGTCGCTGAAAGAGCCGTGGTTCGGAGGTCGCTGGCTCTGGAAGCTAGGTCGCTGTGGGAGCCACTCAGGCACTACGCCGTGACGGAGCACATCGTTCCAGCGGCTACAGGTTGTCCGCAGGTGCGGTGCTGGGGGTTGCGAGATCTCGTAGAGATCCTTGTTGGGGCGCGGGTCGTCTGCAGTCTGTCCTCGGACGAGTCGGATGAAATCAGCCAGGTGCATGCGTGCTTTCTGCGAGATCGGATAGCATGTTCACCATTACGACGTCAATGCAGTCATCACTGGGCGATTCGGGCGACAGGGGTACGGGAACCTTGTACGCCGTTGCCGCAGTTGCAAGGTGGTTCGCGATCCCAGCTTGACAATGTACGCGTAGATCCTCCAAACTCTTGAACTGTTGACGAGTGGTCGTGTCCGGCACGAAACTATCAGGTGCTAGTTCATGCCGTGCTGCCGTGATCACGGGTGGAGGATCGGGGCGTCCAAGGTGCGCTAAGACTCGAGGCTGTCACTGGTCGGCCGCGTCGGGGGCGAGTCCACCGAAGCGTTGCTCGATATACTCTTTCACGTTGGCCGGTATCATTTTGGGGCGGAAATGCGCGCATTTAGCTGAGAAGCACTTGCCGGGCACGCCGTTGCCTGAGCAACCGGCACGAGAGAGATGTTTCCTGCACAATTGAAGAGAACCTTGTTTCGGCAGGTTGCACAGCACCGCCTTGGGAACTCCGCTCTGCTTCTCGGGGCGGGAGTCACGACCGCTTGCACCTCCTGTATCGGCGACGGTGGTTCTCGCGTCCGGTCGCGCTAGCAGGTCGGCGATTTTTGCCTGTTGTTAGTCGTACAGTAGTTTGGCTAGGATCGGGTCGGGCAGGGAAAACTCGGTTTGGACGCAGACCGCTGCTCCTATCCCACCGGAAAGAACCAGCCCCCGAAACTTGACGAGCTTCATGTTGAGCCATAGCAGAATCCGGCGAGTCGTGTGAGTGTCGGGCTCGCCACCGTCACCGAATGCTTCAATAAAGACTGCGGCAGCGTCGAGCACGTCCACAATTGCCGCGTTGTAGAAAGTTCGACCGAATTGACGAAGGCTGCGGAGGGAGTCGATGAGTCCCGAGTAGTACAGGGAACCGGTCGTCGCTTGCAGGCAGTTCTTACGGGAGAAGTCACTCATGTTCACGACCGTTGTCGTATCATCCAACATCACCTTCGCCGTGTATGGCGCGAAGTGAGCCACCGATAGTCCCCGGACATGGAGTCCAAAGTCGTAAGCGCCACGTAGCACCGGAGGCGTTCGGCGAAAGCTGACATCGCGAGCCTGTTGAGCATATTCAATCACACATTGAGCGTCCTTACCTTTGTTGTCCGGATGGGTGATTGCGTCGTGAACCTGCTGCTCGTAGGTTGTTGGTCGGAACGTAGTGGTCGAGCGTCTGCGGGCGTCGTCGGCGGCGTCCAGCATGGTATCCGACATGTCGCCCTGAGTAGCAGCCAGGCGACTGGACGTGAGTGGCCGGTGTTGAAGTAGTGCAGCTTGAAGGTCGTCGTCGTCCACTGCGGTGGGCGGGACCGACTCCTCGATATCGGACTCATCGCTTGCGAGCTCATGCAGTTCTTGCGCGATCTTCTGACGGGTAGCCTATCGTGTGGCGGGAGGCGATGTCGCCTTTCACTTATTGCGTTGGGCCGACACCTGGCCGCCGTCTTGGTTGGGCGGCGGCACAAACATAGACATTTCTTTCTTTGCTTTCTTCCGGAAGGTGGAGTCGATGACGTGCTCTCGGGGCACCGACACGAGCTCCAGTGTATCTAGACGGATGACGTTCACGCACGCGGACGGCTCGTACGGGGTCGTGAGGGAGTACTTCACCTTGGCTGGCACGCTGCGGTTCTTGTTGCACGACTCCAGTATTCCGTCCATGATTTCGACCAGTTCGACTGCGTTGACGACCGCAGCGTTTCTGCCGGCGCTGGGCTGGAGTGCGTAGTTAATCCAGTCGGCCTTGATGACATTTGACATCTGCTGGATGGCTACCTTGCAGGTACCGTTGGCGTGTCGAACGTGAAGCCAGCCCTCCGCGCCGACCATGCGATAATCCGTGACGAGGCCAAAGTCCCACTGGTCCATGGTGGGTCCGTCGGGCTGGATAAAGGCAATTGGATGACCGACGTAGGTGCCGGGCCACAGCGCACGCTCCTCATCAGAGACAAGGCACCTCGACGTCGATTTCCTCGCTGAGGTCTTCGTCGTCTTCATCGTCGGCGTCAGGGTCAATGGGCGCGACCTTGGCCACTTCTCTATCCAGGCTTATCACGCGCACGTAACGGAACTCGGTCAGAGCGTTAACGTGAGCGGGACCGACGAACGCGACAGAGCCAACAGTAACCGTAGCCTCGGGCATTCGTTAGCGGGTAGTCGGGAGTGATGAAGTTGGTGTTAGCTTCGACCGAGCGATGAAAATCAAAAATGAGAAGCCTCTCGGCCGGAATGCAGTCTAGTCTGCTTACTTCGATTCGTCGGTGGGCAATCGTGCTCCATCAGTCAATGTCGGATACTTGTCGTCGGGGAACCCAGATGATATCTCTCGGATGTTCTGAACTCATATTGGTGACGATGTATATAATACTTCGAAGGTGTTTCGGCGCTTACGCTTTGTGAGAAGAACTACGTGAGCGTTGACATTCCGGTCGAAACGTCCCAATGAACGCCAGCTTCGCCAAATATCGACATACCAGTGGAGGTAATTGTTCCGTAGTGCTGTGTGAAGAGCAGGGAATGAATTATTCCATTTGTTTGCATTACGTCTGAGCGTACGTTGTACTGTACAAAATTTTGCATACAAAGACGACACACCGTGTGTGTATGCCTCATTGCAATCGCTACATTTGCTACTACATCCGAATTGCGATTTTGCTTGGCCGTGCTACCGTCACTCGGTAATGTGACTGTGTTAAAGGTCAGGGCCATTAACACTAATGCCTCTAATTGTCAAACACCATTACGACGATAGACGGCGTACTTAAGTATTATGTAATTGAGAGAATTGCATTCTTTCGACCAAAAACGCCTACTTAGAGGTATGTGATGGAGCTCCAGTTCCTAGGAAAAGAAGCTCCCTGACGTATTCGATGGATTTTAATATATTAGGGGTCACCTATTAATTAAAATCGATCTCAATTCACATGTCAATCAACCATCAGATCGCTATGTTGATTGAGAATAAGAATATCATTCGATGTCACGGGAAGGGTTAGCTTTTTTTATGGTCTTATTCCGACATGACATGGCGTTTGGTCTGAAAATTGTGGGAGGGATGACCCACTTTTCTGCTGAATCTGAGCCTGAAGGCGCTTTATGTTGAACGGTATCCAGATAAACACATGAGCTAACGGGCCCATTGGCCTCACCTTGCCTGCCACCTACTCGCACAACCTGTGAGGTTTGCCTGGTGTCGAAACCTTGTGCATGTAGCAACCAAGCGCGCGGTTAGCGCTGCTCACACTGTCATGTTACATCGTCGTTACGTCGCTACAATCGACGTCGCCTATCCTGTTCGTTTATGTACGATTTGCTGCACCGCGACTATCTTGATTATTGTATGGGGGATGGCCAGACCCAAATCCATGTCATGTCGGAATACGGACACAGAAAAAATCTACCCACGGGAAGCTACGAATGTAGCGCGAATGGGCAGTCCTCGGGGAGGCATGCTGGACACCTCGTTGTGGGGCCCAAAACGAAGCAATATGCACGCCGTGGGGTCACTCGCCTTTGCATCAATGTGGACAACCCAGTGCGCATTGTAGTTTTTGATTCTGTGAGCTCCAGCGCTCAAAATCGGGCGTTATGATTTAACTTGAAATTTGTATACACATCTTGTTTTTTGTATGGGCCAAAAGTGACCGGACATATGTACCCCGCTTGCCAGACACCCCCTCCTAATCTTAACATTTGTATGGGTCCTTAGGTGATCAGATACATGGCCCAGACGGATAGTGCTATTCGTGCTGCATGCTAGCTTCAAGCTGCCAGACTGACTTCGGTCCATGTTGAATGTATAATGTGTTTATTTTTCTGGGGTTGTTCGTGCTATTTGTCCAATTGTGACGACTGCAACTTGATGTTGTAGAATTGCTATAACGACTTCCATGCCGATTAGCTCTCCTCACTTCGAAGTCAACGCGCAATAAACAGTCGTCACCCACTACCATTAATCAGAAGCGAAAATTCTGTTTTGCTCAACGACGGTTTATTATCGTTGCTGCTGCTGTAGCTTCCGACATGTGCACGTAGATATCGTATCTTAGGAATGGTAGCCACAAGTCTAAACTAACTTAACCGATACGACTTGCTGCCCCGATATGGTCGATCCTCACAGATTACATTGATTGACTGATCACCCCTCTTTGTTAGTACTGCTGCCCGGTTAGCTTATCGGCGAAAGCAATACTGTTCATGAGCTGTAATGAATCGGAGCTTGCGCTGCTATGCTGTAATATAATTGCTGTACAACTGTCATTTCTGTTGTTTCAAATGGCTCTTAAACCGATAATGCAACATAAAACCTTATGTTGCATTATCTCAAACATCCGCAGGGGTGCAAACGACAGTTCTTACGAACTGCGAACTCTAGGCCGTACCGGTAAGATGACGATGAGCTACTGTATGTAGCTCAGCCAAAAATCTATTTGTTCTAAATGCCACGCAGAGTTTGTCTGCTACGATGGGTACAGATTTAAACTAGATTCCGCGGCTGGGATAGGAGAATTTTGGTATAACCCCACCTTTATTTTTATTGATTTCATTTTAGCTACGGTCAGCTCCTGCGCCTGCTTCGCAGCCGCAGCATCTGCCCGGAAATTGACCTTAAAACTGTAGACTCCAGGTAATATACGGCAATGCTTTACAAAATTAAAAATATAAACCTTGGCTGAGATCTGTTTGATGCTTGTAGAAAAGTTCGACTTCAAATGCAAATGCTTATCTCGTGTGCTATTACAGCCCGCCTCAATCGTTCTCTTTACTCCAATTCGTCTATCCGTACCCTGCTCAATGTATGCACGGATTCATACCAGTATCGTCGATTCCACACCGATTCAATCTGCCCACGCATATAAACCTTTTGGAGGGCCCAGTGGGCACCGGGGTCATACCGGTGTGGTGAGTATCCTACCGGTTCAGTCTACCCACGCATATAACCCTTTGGAGGGCCCAGTGCGGCACCGGGGTCAAGTTAATGTACCAGTTAGATGTCAAGACGGTCATCTTTTGACGGATATAATCCTATTTGGTCTGCGATAGCAGCACTAACGTTGCTTTCTATCCCAGTAATGTAACGAGAGCTATGCGTAGGCTGGGATAGCTAAAACATTGTGTGTGAGGTAATTAGAGCCGGCCGCGCGACAATTCTGCGGAAATTACGAAAAACAACAATTTACCTAAGCTGTGGGTGCGTTCAATCCTCGTAATAATTTTTTAGGGAGCCAAAGGTCTGGCGATAGCGGCAGCGCGCTGTAAAAAACACACACAAAGCGTTAGCGCCCTGGCCGAGCTCGTACAATTTAGGCACGGACCGGTTACGCCAGCGAGAATTTAGCACGTTGTAGACATAGGTTGCTGGGTTTTGGCTCGGAGACCATTTTTGTTTGTATTTGTGTTATCCAGAAAATTCTGCATTGATTGTTCTCAGACAGATAGTTTAGAAGAATATTCTCAGATGCAGTACAGACAATCCTCTTTGTAGTGATAACTTCGGGAGACCACTTTTTATCACTATCCAGAGGCATCGATTGTGTCACATCGGCATGCATGCCGATGTGATACAATCGAAAACTATACTTCGTTCGAAGTAAGTAAAGTGGACGCGTGTGCCTCTAGTTGGCGTTTGTATAAAACCCGTAGTTAGTATACTATAGTGACCGGTACAGTAGTTGGCGAACTGCTTGTGCAACCGCGCGTTGGGGGTTAAGCATGGACGGTTTTAAAGTTGAAGGCAGGCAAATGAAACGGGCCGCCGAAGATGCCTGTAGATAGCGGTTTTGCCATTGATATAACACAATATTCGAGTCAAGAAGCGCGGTTGATAACTGCGGCCATCTATTGCGCTGCTTCAAAGCCGCAGCACCTGGTCGGTAAGTACAGGATAGTTCAGTTAGAAATGATGTAGGTAAAGGGAAACGAGCTTCAAATACAGTCCTGTTTACTTTAAAAACTTGCAAAGAGGTATTTCGCTATTCAGAAGTTTTGCACTCTCGCTAATTGCGATTTCGATACGAATTAAAGTTTGTGAGGCTGGTAAACAAGCAAGCTGAAGCAGCTATGAGCACGATAGTATTTCAAACACGCACCGTTATGGATCAATCACGAACCGGGGGATGTCATCCGATAGTCCGAGACAAGCTCGAGAATGATGGAGAGCATGTCTGTGTTTTCACGCAAGAGAATCTAATATAGTTGGTTTAAATTACTTGCTCTTGCTGCCGCGCCCTGCCACACCAGGTCGACAAATAGTTTTCATCTGCGCTGTCGTTTGAGAGGCCGACCGCCGGCCTGACGGCTACATGATGTGAGTCGATAAGGTGCAGATCGACACCGTTAGCGCCAGGCACATCCTGAACACTATCATCCACCTGCTGCTCGGCTGCGAGCCGGCGTGCAAGGTGAACGTACACTGAAGGTTTGTATGCGGATGGACATTGTTGGCGGTCAGCGACCGCCATGTTGTAGGATGAAGTGACTTTCTATTATAGACTTACAGTGTTTTTGTATGGTGAATACACGTTTGCGTGTGTGCTGGTGCGGGTCGAGCTCTGCTCACTCTTGATTTTGGCAGCTCTGCGAGCACTGAGCGTGTGTGCTGGTGCGGGTCGAGCTCTGCTCACTCTTGATTTTGGCAGCTCTGCGAGCACTGCCAGAGCTCGATCCCCAGACACACGCTGCCCTGTCGTGGCATCTTGCGCCCGGCACATATAGTGTTAAGACATTTCCTTTATAGCTCCTGCTGTTACCTACATCTTACGTGTGCATTGCCTACAATGGCACCTACACTAACAAGTAGTCTACAGCCTGAGAGCCCAGTGACACGGAATGTGTCATCTCAGGTTATGAGCTCAACTCGGGCGCAGCCTACGACGAAGGAAGCTGCGAATGAAGATCCTGGACTGCCAGACGAAGAAGGAGCCTCGGCAAGTCCTGGCGACGAAACGCATGGGAATGCACGCAACTCAAATGGCACTGAGATGGTCACTCACGCTGAAGCTGAACGGCTCGTCCACTCATTGGCTGAAATGCCAGGTGGGCGACCGTTCATGCGAATGTCGCTCGAAGGTGTCCCCCCACAGAACATCTCCGAAGCCTCAGGCGGAAATCCGCCGCCGCCGCCGCCACCACCAAGTGAAGGAGGAGACGGAAGCTACTACGGAGGAGAGCACCCCCCCCCCCTGACAACATGTTTCCGGGTGGCCGCTACGACGACCGCGAGCTGGCGGAGTGCGCCAAGGCCCTGCGCAACTCGTCCAGCATCAAGTTGCCCCAGCTCTACTCCAAGGAAGACTACAAGGTGTGGAAGAGCGAGGTGCCGCTGCACTTCGACTCCAGCACGCTGGGCGCCATCACGTACGGGGGCGAGCGCTTCGACGAGGCGGAGGGACTGCGCAGAGCCAAGTACGCCGAGTGGTTTGAGACGCGCAAGTGCAAGGCGTTCTCGGCGCTAGCGCTGTCTCTCTCCGTCGACCTGCGCACGACCTTCAAGGTCGACGAGATCAGGGACAGCATGGACGTGCCGTCGGTGCTGTACGCGCTGATCACGAAGCATTTTGAAGCGGGTGATGGCATCAACCCCGACTACCTCCTGCAGGACGTCGTGATGCGCCGGCTGCAGCCGGCCGAGTCGGTGACCGCGTACGTGGAGGACATGGGTCGCAAGGTGACGCTGCTGCGTCAGGCGAACGGAAGCATGGAGGAGTGGCAGCATGCAAGAGGTGACCGCGTACGTGGAGGACATGGGTCGCAAGGTGACGCTGCTGCGTCAGGCGAACGGAAGCATGGAGGAGTGGCAGCATGCAAGGAGAATGCTGCTCTCCAACTGCGTGCTCAAGTTCCCTAACCTGGCGCGCGAGCACTCGGACTGGATCAACGCAAACGATCGCACGTCGCTGAAGCTCGCCGAAGCGCTGCAGCGCCTGCGCTCGGCCGAGCACCAGCCGACCCAGCTGACGACGCAGAGCAAGCATGCTGCGCCGCGCACCATGCACGTCGCCCAAGTGAACGCTGGGCAAGGGCAGAAGCAAGGAGAGTGGCGCAAACACGGCAAGCACTAGCGTGGCAAGGGCAAGGGCGATAAGAAGATGAAGACGAACTGCGCTAACTGTCATGAGGACGGTCACTGGTACGCTGAGTGCACCGCCCGCACCGGCAAGACGCTGAAGCCAGATCTCGCGAAGAAGCTCGCTGAGAAGCGGAGCAAGCAGCAACCGACATCGCTGGTGTCATCCGTGCGTCGTGTCGAGGTGATGCGTGAAGGAGGTAACACGCCAGGACTGCTGTCTGGACTCTCCCTGTGCGCCTCGCTAAGGGTGCCGGAGATGGTGGATCTCACGGCAGGAGACTCGTCGGCTGCACCGGCATCTCCCGTCTACTCACCAACAACTCCTGCTAGCAGTAGCGAGGAAGATGGTGGTAATAGACGCAGGAATCAGCCGATGACCAGTTATGCCCCTTCTCCGCCGTAGCAACTGCAGCTGAAATACCATGCGCATGGGCGTGGACAAGAAGCGTCTGCTGAGCAAGGCGATGGCGCAGTGCGAGGAGGTGCGGTCGTGCAGAGGGTGCTGCTGCTGAGGCTGTTGCTGTTGCACCTACTGCTGCCCAGTCAATGATGAATCGCGTGCAGCAGCAGTGGGAGAGCAGCCAGCAGCGTGGGCCCCAGTTCAGTTGGGAGCAGGCGCTGTATTGCCTCGGGCAAGGTCTGAAGAGTGTCGTGGGCGGGGAGTCTACGCTTGAGCCAGTGTGCACTAGAGATGGATTACGAGGGGGTCCATCTGCGCAAGGGGATAGCTACCGAGACTCCTACTCCTCGATGCACGGCCGCCAGGACTTTCAGCGCTCTGGCTATGATGATCAACGACTGGCTTATGACGGAAACTCGCGTGGCAGTTTTGGCTTTGGGAATTATCGTAGTCGTCACCGCTCCGTGGCTCGGGTCCTGCAGGACCGCCACGCGACTTCAGACCTGCTGATCCTCCAATGTTTGGACCGAGACGTAGTCGATCCCCGCCACCGCTGGCGCGTGGTAGATCGCAACGCTTCAGCTCTCCACCGCGCGGGCCACCCCCTGGACGCAGTCTCTCGCCGCCTCGAGCTTATGGCTGGCGTGGCGACGCAAACTGGCATGGGCCACAGAGTCACTACAGACCTCAATTGCCTCAACAGCGTGGGTGAGGAGGACAATCATTTGGACGTGACTTGTCGCCGCAAGGTGATGGTGCTCGTGAGTGGCACCGAGAGCGTGACGAATACCGTGGACGAGATGTGTCTCCTCGCCGCCACGGTTACTCGCCTCGCCGCTTTGAGGATCCCTTGCTGAGTGGTGCTGCGCACCGCAGCGAGACCCGCATGGTCAACGCAGTGGAGCACGACGGAGGTATGCACTCTGATGCTAGCTCGGTTGAGTGGATATTAGACTCTGGTTCTCAAGCAAATATTTGCGGAGACCTGTCTTTATTCACTCTCCTACGGGAAGACAAGTCAAGCCGACTTGACCTCGCGGACGGAACGACTGAAGATGCAACTGTGTGTGGATCTGTCTTGTTGCGTGTTGTCAATCAGGCAACTGGGGAGCTGGAGGATCGTCTCCTGGACGACGTGGTGTACACACCCAACGCTAAAGTGAACATCATAAGCCTGGGGTGCCTGCAGACGACTGGCCGCTACAAATTGTCGTGCTCCGATGATCAGCAGACGGCATGGCTTGCCAAACCCGGGACCATTTTGAAGTTCACAATGCGCAACAACATCTATCGCCTACAGACGGAGCGCGTGTCCGGCGTGATGGTGATGGCGGCTCTAAAGCAGGACATGGACAGCAAAACGACGATGGAGCTGCTACATCAGTGCTTTGGGCAAATGTGTATGGAGACGGTGAAGTCTGTAGCACGCAAGCTTGATTGTGGAGTAAGGATTAATGACAAAGGCCTCACTCATTACGAATGCGTGGCGTGCATCACTAGCAAGATGAAGAGGATGCACTATCCTCGAGTGCTATCACGGAAGTCTGAGCCTCTTGACACCCTGCGCATGGACATCTGCACAGTCAATGAGGAGATAGCTGATCGCGCAACAATGTTCCTGCTCATGGTGGACGAGGCCACACGGTACAAGTGGTTGTACCTGCTGAAGCATACGAGTAAGGCCGTGTGACATGTGAAGGTGTTGCTGAGTAGACTGGAAGTGCAGCTACCGAAGATGAAGGTCAAGCGGTTGTATTCTGACCAAGGTGGCGAGTTCCTGACCAACGAGATGCCTACCTACTGCGACAAGAAGGGCGTCGTGCAGGACTACATGAACTCGTACTCGCTCCAAGAAAACGGGATCGTTGAGCGGGCGAACGGTATCTTGCTGCCACGCATCCGTGCAATGCTGGCAGCCACGTCGATGCCGAACGTGCTGTGGGGTGAAGCTATTCAGCACGTGGTCACAACGCTGAACTGGCTGCCAACGAAGCCAATGGGCTTTGTCTCGCCTCATCACTTGCCGTTCCAGGTGGCACCTGACCTCGAAGACCTACGGTCATGGGGCTGCCTCGCTCATGTTCGTATTCCGCCCGAGTCGAGACAGAAGAAAGATAAACTGGCGCCAAGGGCTTGGCTGTGCCTACTGCTTGGGCACAGTGAGTCTACGATGGGCTACAAATTCATTGACCTGCAGACAGCGTCCGTGGTTGCGGCTCGTGGGGGCAATGTACGCTTCCATGAGGAGTTCACTGTGGATGGAAACTACATGAAGCTACTGCTGGGGAATGCCTACTTTGACGGAGATCATGATTTGCCGGAGACCGTGCCTGTGGCACGAATCAAGACCAGCATGGAGACGTACCTCCCGAACTGGGATGCAACAGCTGCTGACAGAGAGAAGCAGCTTGACATGCAGAAGAAAGCTGCTGTGGAGAAGGAGGTGACGGGCTTTAGATTCAGCCCCCTCCTGTTGAACCTTGTCTAAAGCGCCCGAGACGGACGCAGAAGGCCAATGTTCGTCTGCGAGATTACGTGGTGGGCCATGTGCTGGCGACATCGGATATTGCTATCCCCACTACGTACAAGCAGGCACGTGCGAGCAAGTACTGGCCTCAATGGAAAGCGGCCATGCTGGCGGAGCTTCAGCCCCTACGAGGACACAAGACGTGGAAACCGGTCCCACGCAAGGACGCGAAGAAGGCCAAGGTGATCACGCGCAGATGGGTCTGTGCTGTGAAGCGGGATGAGCGAGGGCGTGTTAAACGCTTCAAGGCTCGTCTCGTCATGCACGGCTTCAAGCAGGAGCTTCGTATCAACTACCCGGAGACCTACGCGCCTGTCATCCGCTTTGAGACGATTCGCGCTGCCATCTACTATGCTATCCAGCGCGGCTGGGAGGATTTGCAGTATGATGTGAAGACTGCCTTCCTGTATGACGATCTCGACGAGCTCATCTTCATGGAGCAGCCGCCTGGATTCCAGGTAGACGGCCCTGGGTTTGTCCGCAGACTTCTGAAGAGCCTGTACGGCCTAAAGCAGGCACCGAACATTTGGAACCGAACACTTCATGCGAAGTTGTTGGCGATGGGTTTTGAACGCACAGAATCCGACTACGGGTTGTACATGCTGAAAGAAGGTGGTGAAGTCAAGATGCTCTTGACTGTCTACGTGGATGACCTTTTGCTGATGGGTCCCCGTGACCTGTGCGACAAGGTGGCCGCCGCTTTGTAGGAGACGTTTGAATTGACCACCATGGACACAGTCAAGTACCTTCTCGGTGTGGAGATCCTGATTGACCGGCCGAGCCGGCAGATTGGGTACTGCCAGAAGCAGTACGTACTGGAGGTGCTGAAGCGGTTCCATATGGAGAGCTGCAACGGATGTGCGACACCAGAGGCGACGGCTCCATCGAAGGCGGAAGTGCCCGCTACAAAGGAGTACCTGTTCTACCGTGAACTGGTGGGCGCCCTCCGGTACCTGGTTAGCGCATCACGATCAGACATTGCACATGCCACGCGACACCTTGGCAAGTTCCTGGCTGCCTACGACCACACGCACTACGCGCAAGCAAAACGCGTACTTCGCTACCTGCAGACGCCAAGCAACTACGGCTTGGTGATGGATGTACAGCAGGGAACCGGTGTGTGTATTGGTGGCTACTCTGACGCTAACTACGCCAACGATCCTGAAGATCGGCGCAGTATCAGCGGTTACGTGACTACAATCGATGGCAATGTGGTCTCGTATGCTTCCAGGAAGCAGGAGATCAACGCGCTTAGCACGTGTGAAGCAGAGTACGTTGCTATGGCTGAAGCGACCAAGGATGCATTGTGGCTTGCTGGTCTATGCAAAGAGTTGCAGTGGGCACATCCTGTTCCGTTGTTGCTGGGCGACAACCAGGGCGCCATTGCGTTGACCGCTAAGCCTGACAAGCACTCGAAGTGGAAGCACATCGACAACAAGTATCACATGGTACGCCACAACGTGGAGCTGAAACACCTTGTGACGCAGCACATCGGCACCGAGGAGATGGTCGCCGACATCATGACGAAGGCTCTGGCGGTAGTGAAATTCACTCGCTTTTGCCAGGCCATGAAGGCGCTGCCTGTTGTGAGTGAAGTCGAAGACCATGCTGTCGCCCCGGACACTGGCACTTCGGGCGTGGAGACGACGTCGGCATCCACTGCTACCGTGTCAACACCTACGGTGCGTCGCGCCTGAGCTGGGTGTTGCTGTCTCCCTCAACACTGAAGGTGGTGTCACGAACCGCGACGATGTGATCGTGCCGACTTGCCACGCGTCGCCAAGATCAAGTGGGAGTGTGAGTCGATAAGGTGCAGATCGACACCGTTAGCGCCAGGCACATCCTGAAC
>JAIKVH010000112.1:0-18469 GCA_024679275.1 Phytophthora niederhauseri
GCCGGCCGCCGCCGCCGCCAGCACGCCCACGTCCGCCGCCGCCATCGCGCGCAAGAACACGCGCATGTGGCTGCAGCGCATCGACGAGGCCGTGCAGCACATGCTGGACACGGAGAAGTCCTCGGTCATCCTGCGCCAGGTGACGATGCTGCGCCACGCGCTCGAGGAGCGACTGCTCACGGACCCGGAGGGCAAGAGCAAGACCGCCGCGGCCGCCAGTGGGGACGACCAGAGCAGTAGTAACCAGACGTCGCCCTCGGAGCGCAGCCGCAAGAAGCCCAGGGACGAGAGCGACGCGGCGGACGCTGACGGCGCCGCCGAGCGCGACCCGAAGAAGGCCAAGCGCGACGACGACGCCAAGCCTCCGACCGAGAACAGCAACATTATCAAACTGAACCGCGAGCCGAGCAGCGACAAGCAGCAGATTCTCAACGGCCGCCTGGTCGAGAGCGAGGGCCGACGCCGCACCGTCAGCGCCTTCTCGCCGCGTAACTGCCCGCCCTGCCCGTACCTGTTCCTGGGCAGCGTGCCCCGTCACACGCCCAGCGACGACATCGTGGAGTTCCTGACCCCAGTGTGGCCGGAGGTTAACAAGATGAGTGTGCAGATCAAGCAGCCGGACCACAACGCCACGGCCTACGCGTTCGTGAGCATGCCAACGATTGAGCACGCGCGTGAAGCCATCCACTACGTCAACGCGAACAAGTTCCGTGGCCGAGCGTTCTTGAACGCGAACTTCGCGCGCGGTCCGCCCGTTGACACCGTGCTGTTTGTGGAGCGAACGGGTGAAGATGTGAGCATGGAGGACAAGGGAGCTGTGCGTGACTTTGACTTTACCAAGTGTGACCCCGAAGTGTGGGACAATTTGTGCCAGCAGCTGGAGCGCTTTGGTCCTCTGTCTTTCGCTGAGAATGGCTGCGTGCGGTTCCGCAGCGTGGAGCACGCCAAGGCGGCCATCCGCAAGCAGCTTTTCACTGTGAAGGGCTACGAGATTTTCCCCGTTTACGACACGAAGGAACAGTTTGCGATTGATTCGACGCGTCATGGAGGTATTCCGCACAGCAAGCAAGGGTTCGCTCTGAAGTCGGGACGTCTGGGTAAGATTTGTGCCGAGTGGCTTGACGTCGCGTGCTATTGTGTAGCAACCAGTGTGATTCTATGATGATGCTGACCTCGCCTGTTCGTGACTTTTGATACAGTTGGAGGAGATACGGACTATCGCAGCAGTAAGAGTCGCCACTACAAGGAGGATGATGACCCCATGGATGGAACAAGTGGGCGTCGGGCGCATGATCGAGTGGCGTCGCTTAAATATGGAGAGCGTAGTGGCAGCGCCCGTAGCCCGCCTCGTAGCGACCGTGGAAGTGCTCGTGGACGATCTCGTTCCCGCTCGCCGAGGCCTCACAATGGTAGTGGTCGTTACGATGTGCCGATGGAGGGACCTCCAAGCGAGCGCCGATTGCCTCACTCGCGCTCTAGATCGCCTGTTACCTTGGCGAAGCAAGTTTCTCGCGAAGGTGGATACGGTACACCGTCAGACAAGGAGAACCGTCGTGAGTACCGTGGCAAGTATGGCCACAGATCCCTGTCGCCCGTGGATATCAGAAACCATGAGAGTTCTGTTCCTGTCGAGGAGGTGCGTGGGCGACCTCGTGAGCGCGATGGTGCTTGGATGGGATCACGTGAAGAATCTCGTGAGCGTCGTGGACCGAGAGATGAAGGCCGAGGACGTGGTAGCTTCCACCGCGGTTCGTCTCCGTCCCCCTCTTCCTCGTCGAGGCGTAGCCGGAAGGACGACCATCGCTCAAGTGATTACCGACGTGGAGGTAACTCTCATGAAGAAGTCCGCCAATCGTTCCGTCGTGAAGAGGAGGAGCGGGGTAGGATGCCCCCGCCACCGCTCTCTGGTGGTGTGCTTCAGCTTCCCCGCAGCCACAGTCGTAGTCCACCACGATTCGGAAAGTACGCAGGAGGGTCATCCAAGAGCCGTCCCCGGTCTCGCTCCCGGTCGCCCCCGCAAGACTTGAGGATGGGAAGCAGTTCGCACTCGCGAGCAGGTGGATACCGCGGACGTGACGATCGTTTAGTCAGCAACCAAGTTCCTGAAGACCGGCCTGCTTTCCAGCCCGAGCGTCCGCGCTATGCGGACGACCGCTCCATTGCCGAGGTTGCTCGTGACGAACAGCAAGAACGTCAACGTTTTTTCCAGCAGCAAAACCAGGGCCGTCGAGACTATCATGATTCTGATTTGAGTCGCTACGGTGGCGGTCGTGGCGGTGGCCGGGGTGGAGGCCGAGGACGCGGCAGCAGAACTGAGCGAGCGCGCCCGGAGTATCAGGACCAACCGTCTTACCGCGGTGGTGGTCGTAATGGAGCGATGTACCCCCCGCAGCGCCGCTCTCCGTCCCCTCTACCCCCACCCAGTCACCACCGCTCGCAGTCTCCTCCGCCCCAGTCCCGTCGGCGCTCACCTTCGCCGCTTCCGCCTCCCCCTCAGCAACGTGAATCCTACGAGCGTGGAAAACGTGGCGACTATGTGCCGCGCGGCCGTGATGCTGGGTATTCCCCTCCGCCGTCGCCGCTCCTGCAATCCTACGGCCCCGGGCCAGCGGGTCCGTCTGACCGCCAGGAGTTTGATTTGGAGATGACAGGCCGAGACGATCGTGAATCCAGCCGCCACGAGCGACGTCACCACTCGCGCCGTGATCGAAGTCGGGATGACAAGGGCCACCGCAGTCACCGCGACCGCGACCGCCGAGAGAAGCGTTCGTCTCGCCCTGAGCGCTCGCTCACTCCTTCACCTGTTCGTCGGGACCATGCCTCTTCGTCAACTGGACGGAAGTCGAATGGACCTTCTCCGCGTCGGTCTTTCAGCCGCCGCAATGACGGTGATAACCAGGCTGAGGAAGCCTCTGGAAAGGACAAACAAGCTCGATCGAAGGACGAGGATGACTCGGAGCCGCAGCAGAAGGAGATGAAGAATGGAGGAACGCGCATGGCGCGTGACGAGCTGTTCGCGGGCATGGATGATTTGACCGTGGACTATGAAGAAGACGACGAGTAAAGCAGCACAGATTGCATTGCTGATGCACTGTGAAGTTGCCAAGTGAGGCAAGTTTGACAGGGAGTTGTGGCGTCGTTGGTTGGGCATATATGCATTGACTTGAATTGGTCTGACCTGAGCACGCTTGTGGCCTCAGCGCAAGATGTAAGCGTGAAGTATCGTGCCTTGTCGAGCTGCTGAGACTCACGAAGGAGGACGCTGGGAGAAACGTGCATTGCTTTGTAATACGTGCGTATCTGCTTGATGTCGCCTTGGCTTTGATTGTTCCGTGGCATCTCTTCCTTTGAACCATTGATGAACAAGTGATAAGTACAGAAGCAAGAAGCACACAAGAGATTAGCTTCCAGAGTGATATCGAGCTTGTGTCTTTGGCTGCAACCAGCACACCTCCGAATGGAGCAGTGAGTGAAAGCTTCAGCGACCCTTCCGCGGCAGTTAGCTTGAAGACGACCTTCCATCGCGTGATTCCCAATTTGGACACTGACGTCGAAGTCCACGCTGTCGCTCCTTTGCCCACCCCATTGTGCTCGCGCTGGTACTATTTATTATTTATTGTCGCTTATTTATTGCCACGTCATGGAATGTGTGGTGGTGGCTTCCAGTTCGTCTGCACTACGCTACGGCGCGTGGCCTGGCATTTGACCTTGTGGTCGAAGGCCTCATCATATTTACTTCGAAGTGTTTTGTCAAGATCGTGTTTTTTTTGCGGTTGCGTTCGTTGGTTTCCGGAATGAAGAAGGCAGCGCTTTTGGGCGTGTACAGGAAGCACAGGCTCATCGATATTGGATCCTCTTCTTGCACAACATTGCTCACATCGGTCTGGCAAGATGGCTTACCGACGATGAAGTGTCCTCGATGGAGCTGTTCAGGACGATTGCAACAAGTGCCGAGATATCAAGGAATGGCGACTGAAGATCGCTAAGGCCCCTCCCCTCGGCAACACTGCGCTTTGACTTCAATCTCAGCGATGTTGCCGATTACCGCGTTCATATCGCGTTTCCGCCCGATAAAGGAAGCTATAGCGGTGAGGAGTGTGAGAGCTTGCATCACTGCTGTACATGTAGTTGCTGATTAGACCGACACACATGAACGAAACGATGAACAAGACAATCACTGCTGTACATGTAGTTGCTGATTAGACCGACACACATGAACGAAACGATGAACAAGACCTGAGCTTTGGTATTATCCACAGCTCTAACGCATGTCAGTTGGCTATCCTCCACCCTACATTCTTGCCGTGCTTGCGTGCAGGTAAGTTAGTCGTAAAACTCAACTGGGTGACGAGGGGCGTCACTCTGCTTGAG
This sequence comes from Phytophthora niederhauseri, assembly GCA_024679275.1. Taxonomy (NCBI): domain Eukaryota; phylum Oomycota; class Peronosporomycetes; order Peronosporales; family Peronosporaceae; genus Phytophthora; species Phytophthora niederhauseri. The sequence goes on from JAIKVH010000112.1 coordinate 4,372, forward strand.
CTCTAGTTGTACCTGACGCTCGCCCGAAACGTCCATCATGTGCTGGTCGTCTTCCTCGCGGTCGCGCGCCGCAGCTTCCTTCTCCTCCTGGATACGCGCCGACGGTGGTGCGACCGTGAATGGAACGCTGGGGACAGGCTCGATCTGGCGGAGGTTCTCGTGGATAGAGCGCTTAATTTCGTCGAGGTACGCAGGCGTGTTGAGGTTTTCCATGTTGCTCACAGGCAGGTGAAGACGGTATTCGGGACCGTAGTACTCGAAGTAGTCGTTGTAGGGCATCGCGTCCGGGATGTCCACTCCCACCAGTAGCGAAGCCTCGTAACACCAGGCTCGTGCCACGTTGCGCAGCGTGTAGCCACCGCCGCCCACGACGAGCGTGGGGATGTTGAAGCTCTTGACGTACGCGACGCAGTCCGCATGACCCTTGGCCGACAGGTTGAAGCTGCCAAGTCGGTCTCCAGAGAGCGAGTCCGTACCGCACTGCAGCAACACAGCTCCTGGCGCGAAGTGTTCCATAACCTTGGCGATGACGCTGCGGAAGATGCCTGTGAAGCTCTCGTCGTCCATGCCGTCACGGCAAGGGAAGTTAACGGCGTAGTGCTTGCCGTCTCCGTGGCCGATATCCTTAAGGTCACCCGTACCAGGGAAGAACTCGCCGTACTTGTGGAACGAGCACGTCATGACGCGGTTGGTCGTGTAGAAGGCCTCCTCCACACCATCGCCGTGGTGGATGTCAATGTCGATGTACAAGACGCGCTGGTGGGTCTTCAGCAGCTCCAGGATGCCGAGCACGCAGTCGTTCACGTAGCAGAAGCCGGAAGCCTCCGAGCGCTTGCCGTGGTGCAGGCCACCCGAGTAGTTGATGACAATATCAGCCGAGCCGGCGTTCAGCTTGGCGGCGCCGCCGATCGAAGCCGACGCGTAGAGCTGGCAGAACTCGAAGAGGCCGTCAAAGACCGGGCAATCCTCGCCCACGTTGAAGCGCTGCAGCTGGCGCAAATACTCGTGCATGTTGTCGGGCGTCACGAGCCGCAGGAAGTGGATGTAGTCGTCCGAGTGGAAGCGCGTGAGCTCCGTCCAGTCAACAAGGCGGGGGCGCTGTCAACCGCAGCAGCAAAAGCAGTAGAAGGGTACAACAGCAATAAACTCGTGAGACCATGATGCAGACTGGGGGAAACGCCAGCAAATTGCAGCTGCAGACATACGAAGACTTCCATGTGCTTGGTGAGGCCGTAGTTGGTGATGAGGTTGTGCGCCATTCGCACGCGGTGCGGCTGCAGTGTACAGGGAGGCAGGCGCCAACACACAGTCACGGATTAATAGTCAGCCAGCCAGCCAGTCAGTCAGTCAGTCAGTCTATCGCCTGCATCAGCGGGAGGCGTGGTGGGTGCGCACCTTCATGGGGTGGTTCTGGCCGTAGTGGTAGTTGCCGATGTCCGCTGCGTTGCGTGGAGGAGCGAGCAAGAGGCACAAAGAGGGCAGAATTGGTGAGTTGTTAGGACGGGACAACGTCAGCGCAGCCAGAGGAAGGAGGGAGGACCAACGCACAGTCGTAGAAGTAGGCGACGCGGCGCTTGGAGGCGACGGTGCCGCCGCTGGTGAGCGCCACGGAGCTGCCGTTGGCGCTGCTCATGCTCGTTGTCTTTGGTGCTGCGCTCGCTCGATTCTCAGACGGGAGGGGGACCCGAAAAGTGTGCAGCATTTGGTGTGCTGCACACCGACCCGCTATGTGGCGCACACAACCCAGCCGGGAGGAAACAGACGGTGACGCTTCCGCAGCCAACCAAAAGCGCGGCCCGGCTTTATCTGGGCGCACCCATTGGCGGCAACGTCAGCCAAGCCAAGTCATTCTCAGAAAGAAGCCTCGGCCCCCCCACTTCACTTCACTCAAGGAGCGTATTATATAGCAAGCATGTCGGACAAGCCCGTCGCGGAGCAGGACACGGTGGTGGAGGTGGACCAGAACGACGGCCGCGGCTTCCAGCCCGTGGACGCCGTGACCGAGCAGGTGGCGCAGCTGGCCGTGGGCCCACTTCACTTCACTCAAGGAGCGTATTGTATAGCAAGCATGTCGGACAAGCCCGTCGCGGAGCAGGACACGGTGGTGGAGGTGGACCAGCACGACGGCCGCGGCTTCCAGCCCGTGGACGCCGTGACCGAGCAGGTGGCGCAGCTGGCCGTGGGCCAGGGCGACGAGGAGGACGAGGAGGAGGAGGACGACCTGGCCAACCTGCCCAAGAACGTGCTGCTGCGTCTGGACGCGCTGCGCAAGCTGCAGGAGGCCCAGGCCGAGGTGGAGGAGGAGTTCGAGAAGGAGCGCAAGGCGCTGGAGCTCAAGTACGAGAAGCTCTACCAGCCCTTCTACCAGCAGCGCGCCGAGATCGTCTCGGGCGCCAAGGAGGTGGAGGCCGTCACGGCCGCCGCGGCCGAGCCCCAGGAGGGCGACGCCGACGCCGAGGAGAACGTCAAGGGCGTGCCCGGCTTCTGGCTGCGCGCCTTCATGAACCACTCGATCCTGGCCGAGCTCATCCACGAGCGCGACCTGCCCGCCTTCGAGTTCCTCACGGACGTGCACTCGGTGAGCCACGAGCAGGACAACGGCTTCAAGCTCACGTTCGAGTTCGCCGAGAACCCGTTCTTCACCAACAAGACCCTGACCAAGGAGTACGACATCGGTGACGCCTCGGAGCTGGGCGAGGCCGTGCTGCGCAACGTGACGGGCACCGTCATCGAGTGGAAGGAGGGCCAGAACCTCTGCGAGGTCACCAAGAAGGTCAAGCAGCGCGCCAAGGGCGGCAAGGGCGAGACCCGCGTCGTTAGCCGCACGGAGCCCTGCGAGAGCTTCTTCCAGTTCTTCACGCCCGTGGAGATGCCGTCCGAGGAGGACGACGAGGACGTAAGTTGCTGTCACTTGTTGTGTAAACGAAGGGATTTGCTTCTGTCGGACCAGTTTGGCTAACTCTTTGTGTTTTTATTGCCATTTTGCAGAGCGAGATGATTATGCGCCAGCTGAGCGGCGACTTTGAGATTGGCTTCACGATCCACGAGACCATCATCCCCCAGGCCCTGCTGTGGTTCACGGGCGAGGCCGTCGAGGACGACGACTCAGACTACGACCCGGAGGAGGACGAGGACTACGAGGACTCGGACGTGGAGTCGCTCTCGGGCGACGAGGCCCCCAAGCCGCGCCGCGGCAAGAAGAAGTTCCCCGCCCTCGAGGGCGGCGCCAACTCGACCGAGAAGCCGCCTGAGTGCAAGAACCAGTAAGCTAGCTACTTGTTCATTGTATCGTTTTGCGAGAGATCGATGCGTCGCGACGAGCACATTTTATATTAAAAGAGAATCCTTGAGCAACGTCGTCCTTCAACGATGGCCTTCATTCGCTTGTGCATTGCCAACTTCCCGCAACGGAATTGTCAATAGTGGCGGGCGGCAGAAAAATGTAGCCATCTCGAATAAGATACAACTTTGTTCGTGTATTCATGCACCGAAGACCAGCCTAACTTGGTGCTCTGTAGGGGGGTCCCAACACACTGTGCCATGCGAGCCTTGTTGACACACACACGAGCAAGACACTCCGTTGAGATACGCAGATTGCTGCGCCAATGCACTGGAATCGCGCCTAGATTTTGGGTTGATTTCGGCCAAATATGGGTCCGATTTTGAGTTGATTTCGGCCAAATATGGGTCCGATTTTGGGTTATCATCCATGCGGTGGGTGCAGTTTGTCCCTTCACTGAGTATACCGCTCTTACCGAGAGTCCGTCTCATACCTCAACGCGCCGCGGCGTCCGCAAGCCCCCAGTCCATCTCGAGCGCGTACAGCCCCAGCCAGCGGCATGTCGGACTCGTTCTCGTGCGGCGTGACCCGCGACCTGGGCATCTTCGACTTCTTCCGCAGCCGCACCCTGTCGCTGAGCCGCCGCGAGTCGCGCAGCTCGTCCCAGTCGGCGGCGGCCGCGCCGTCCGGCAGCTCCAAGGGCCGTTCGCTCGCGCCCTCCGCGTCGATGCCGCCGCCTGCTCCATCGTCCGCCTCCTTCGCTGCCCCCGCCTCCTCTTCTGCCGCTGCTGCTGTTCCTCCGCTCCTGCCGGAGTCGCTGGACTCGGTGGCCACCACAGCGTCGGATGCGTCCTTTAACAACAACAACAACAACAACGACCACCTGAGCGACGACGACGACGACAGCGACAGCGACTCGGACGACGGCTTTGGCTCGGCCTCGAGCAGCGTGGACAATAGCAGCGCCAGTGTGGGCAGCGCTATCACCAAGTACGAGGTGGTGCGGGAGCTCGGGCGAGGAGCGACGGCCGTGGTGCAGCTGGGCCGCCTGCGCGGCGGGGACGAGCTGGTGGCTCTCAAGGTCTTCAAGACGTCGCTGCTCAAGAAGATGCGCGAGGTCAAGCGCGTGGGCAGACGCATGGTCGTGTCCACGGCGCTGGACAAGGTGCAGGTGGAGATCGCGATCATGAAGAAGCTGCACCACCCGAACCTGCTGAACCTGCTCGAGGTGTTTGACGACGACTCGGAGACGCTCGTGCTGATGCTCGAGTACGCGCCGTCGGGTCAGGTCATGCAGTGGTATCCCGAGGAGAGGCTCTACAAGAGAGAGAAGAGCAAGGACAAGAAGAGCTGCTTCAGCGAGGAGGAGCTGCGCTCGTGCGTGCGTCAACTGCTTCTGGGCCTGGAGTATCTGCACGAGAACAACATTTGCCACCGCGACTTGAAGCCCGAGAATATTCTCGTGGGTCAGGACGGCACGTTCAAGATCGCCGACTTCGGCGTCGCCCACTTCTTCGAGGAGGACGACAAGGAGGCCAAGGCCAAGGCTGCCGGCGAGACTGCCTCCGCTACAGCGAAGCCGCATAGGAAGGGCTACGTGTCCACAACAGCCGGCACGTACGCGTTCATGGGTCCGGAGACGCTCAAGGGCGGCGAGTACAGCGCATATGCAGCCGACATATGGGCGCTGGGCATTACGATCCATGCGCTGGCCTTTGGCACGATCCCGTTCTACGACCCGGACGTTGTGACCCTGTTCGAGATGATCGAGAAGAACCCGATTGAGCTCGAGAACAACGGTGACGGAGCATCCGATGGTCTCGTGGAACTGCTCTACGGGCTGCTCGAGAAGGACCCGGAGAAGCGCTGGTCGCTGCAGAGGTGCAAGGAGCACGCGTGGGTGCTGGAGGGACTGACCGAGGACCAGAAGCAGGAGTACATCCAGACGAGCTACGAGGCCGTGACCGTCGGGCCGGAGGACCTGGCTTGCGCTGTCACTCGTGTGACGTCGCTCAACGTCATTCTGCGGGTAAAGCTCGGGGCCAACAAGTGGAAGCGCCGAGCGATGAAGACGCTTGAGGACCGGCGGAAGTCTCTGCAGGACGGCGGCGGCAGCTTCGGCGGGTCGCCCACCTCGCGGTTTTCGGGCGTGAGCGTGCCCGAGTCCGTCGATTCCGAGCCCAAGCAGCCCATTCCCGCCCCCACAGAGCTTGCCAGCAACCAGCTTGAGATTTAAGGAGCTGGCTTGCAACAAGACACAAGGAGGAACGATCGAAATGTATATGTAGCATGCATTGCCAGCGCCAAGAGTGTCGACACGGCGTTGTTCGCAATCGCAAGATTCACAGTGTACTCCATTGTCTTCGCAACAACGGCGGATGCGGTATTACTGTGAACCGCGATGTGAACGCCTCTCGCAACATTCTGCGCGCCTTCGATCTGCGTCTGAGCGGACAACCACGTCCGCCGGAGATAAGTAGGAGTTCGCAACAAAGGTCGACCTACAGTGCCGCAGTGATAGATCGTTCGCTGGAATCCTTGTACGGACGAGGTCTCCCAGTATTGCAAAAGTGCCTTAAATTGGACGCCTTAAAGTTGGCAGACACTTCGTACTTATCGCGTACTTAACCCGCACTTAGCTGAGTACGTTCCCCAGTCTCGCCGACTTTACCTGAGTTTTTCGGAAGGAGCAAAGCGGGCGCCGCCATGCAGCGCTACAGCCTCGCGCAGTCGTCCTACCAGGCGCCCAACGAGTACTACAGCCGCAGCGACCGCCTGCTGGAGGTCTCCAACCGCTACCGAGGCAGCGTGGACTCGAGCCGGGACGCCGCGGCGCCTCTGCTGCCGGGCGACAATTACGGCGCCTACACGTCCATGACCCAGACGCGCCACCACCAGCACCGCCAGCACCATCGCGCTAGCAGCAGCAGCGGCAGCAGCCTCCCGGTGGTCGCGGCGGCTGCGGAGCTGGACGAGGAGGACGAGTACGCGCTGCAGCTGCTGGCCTACCGGTCCATCTACGTGCTGCAGGGCGCCTTCATGGGCATGCTGGGCCCGGCGCTCGTCTTCTTCTCGGACCTGGCGGCCGAGCAGTCGGGACTCGCCGCGCCCGTCTACGGCTTCGGCCCCATCTTCGCCGCCCACGGAGGCGCCGCGCTCGTCATGAGCTTCATGAGCGACTTCGTGCTCACGTACTTTACCGAGAAGGACTTCATGAAGCAGCTCATCGTGGTGCTGCTGCTCTGCAGTGGGGCCTGGTACGCGTGTCTCACGCCGGTGGCCGCCGCCACGGGCAACGTGGGCGTCGGCGTCTACTTCATCGCCAAGGGCTTCTGGACGGCGCTGCTCAACATTACGTACGTGCAAGTTCTTGCTGGAGGCTGGGTGGTGATAACATGATGGCTAGCAGCAGCAGTGAGGAGCTGATGTGATGTGTTCGGTTAACGTTGTCTGCTGCAGGTTAAATCGCTGCTCGCTGTGGATCGCTGGAGAGAAGGACCCGCGCAGACGTGGAATCATCACATCCATGAACATGAACTACGGGGTCGGCTGCGTGCTGGGCGCCGTCGTGGCGTTGGTACTTACGAAGCTGGACATCGACATGGGCTATGCCTTCTTCGGACTGGCCATCATGACGGTGTTTCCCGCTGTGCTGGTCGCGATGCTGCCGAGTCCGCACAGCTACTTCGGGCGGGACGAGCATCAGACGCTGCTGTCTTTTGAGGACCCCACGCGCCGCGTCCCGACCGTGCCGAGCCCCATTGTGGGCGGCGTCTTCTTGCACGCCAAACACATCAGCGGAGGGAAAAACTGCAACCCCGACACGTACGACTCCAAGAACAACTTTATTATTCTGCTAGTGACCATCTTCGCCACGGTGCTGTTCGGAGTCCAGCTTGGACTCGCCGCCTTCTTGTACGACTACATCGGTACCGTACTAACCGAGGGCGCCAAGTTGGCCGCCAAAGAAGGATCGTCTAGCAGCTCGTCGTTATCAAGAACCGGGAGCGTCGAGAGTGAAAGCGAGACCACCCAAGCAGTGTGGCAGTGTGCACTCATGGTCCTCTTTTGGGGGTCGTTGACGGTGTCCTACATGGTCCTGCCAGGCTTCTTGTTCCACGACAAGAACCTCTACTCTATCGTCATGTGCTCGGTGGTGTGCGGGGCTAGCTCTTTTGGCCTCCTCTTCGGCGCGGAAGCTGGGCTAATCACCTTCACGGTGTGCCTCTTTTTCTTCTCGTCCGCGCTCGCGCCGCTATTCACGTTGAGTATCCACTGCCTGACGCGCGTGATCAACGACCAGCTTATCCGCCGAGTGTCGTCGCTCATTGTGTTCGGCTGTGGGATGGGCGAGGTCTTCATTCCAGTGCTGATGGGCTTCTTCATGAGTGGCCAGAGCGGACAGGCGAACGGAGCTGTAGCCGTAAGCTACATCGCCTTCATCCTGGCCATCACGCTGGTTGGCGTGAGCGGGATGCTGCTCTGGATGGTCAAAGCGAGACTGAAGGAGCTGCCGGAGCCCGTAGACGAGCTCGAGGGCAACAGCGAAATGGGGCGTATGCGTGCTGCACGAGCTGGTCAATCTGCAAGAAAGAGCAACCATTATTGACGTCAGAAAATATAGACACCAGAACGAGCTGATCATTTGGCCCCCACGATACATGTATTATTCTATGCTTGCCCAGTTGAATACCCCAGGTGCTTTCTTTCCAAGGGGCTTCTTGGGTTCCAGTTTGCCCAGTTGAATGCCCCAGTCACTTTCGTTCCAAGGGACTTCTGCCGGCACAACAAAGTTGCTGGGGACATCACGATGCCCATGCAGCTCCTCATACGTGGCAAGCATCGGCTCGACACGTTGCTCCCACTTTCTTTGAGCAATTGGCACCTTAAAATCCATCGATTCCAACTGGTCCATGCTTCTAGCGAGGTAGTCAAAATAGTAGGAGAAAGCGCGAATGTTGTTGAACGAGACGCCCAGCTGGAGCCCGTGAGCCCTTTCCGGCCACTTGTCACTTGACGGCACCACAAATCCCCTGGTAAGCCTGCGGCGATTGCCGTAATTGCGGCGAAATGCCTTCAATGCTGGCAAAAGGCGGTCGTTCCATTCCGAGAACGCGTGATCCCACACAAACTCGATCTCCTTCAACTCGGCGTCGTCTCGAACTACTTGGTCCGCGTAGTAGCCCTTGCTTCGGATGTTGTTAACGGTGATACCTAGAGGAAGCCCCGCTGCAGCCTCTGGCCACGGCGGATAGTCCGGCACCTTAAACGTTCTGTGCACGGCGCAATGGCCAAACTCCTGGCGAAAGACCTTGAGCGACGCCAGCACCCTTTCGCACCAGTCGCGTTCGTACGTGGTGGAGTCGTAGCAGAACCTGATCTCGTCCAACTCCGCAGCATCCCGTTCGATTTGAGCTTTGAAGTCTCCACGGTGGCGGATGTTGAACACCCGCGGGCCGATGTAGAGCCCCCGCAGTCTCTCGGGCCACTTGGGGTCGCTCTCCGGGATGCGGTAGGTCTGCGGTACATCCGAGTCTCCGTGCAGCTCGAAGTAGCGGCGCAGAGAAGGCTTGAGGAAGTGCTCCCACGTGTATTGGCTGCGGTCGAAGGCGAAGTCGAGCTCTTCCAGATCGTCCTGAGCGAAGCGCGGCAGCTCCTGGCCCTTCCTCCAGCGAGTCCGCAGCCACGCCGCGTGCTTGCCCAGGGGGTACCCCCAGGCCTCCCGAGGCCAGGCGTCGTCGTCAATTGGGACGACGAAAGAGATCGGCACCATCAGGTGCTTGTTGAGATCGAGGAACGTGCGCAGCGCAGGGGCCACCGTCTCGTGCCACACCTCCTCGCTGGTTCCGTCGATGTTTTTGGGAGGGATGCGGAGAGTCGCGTCCAGCGAGAAGAAGCGAGAAGATGCTTCGACCTTGCGCTGCAACGCAGCTGCAGACCCGCGATAGACGGACGTGTGCGGGGCGGCCAGGCGGGCAGAGCGCGCGCGGCATCGTAATGCCGCCGCCGCCACCAGCCTCAGCATCGTCGCGGACTGCCAGACGCACACAATATCGTACTTAGTGGGATGACAAGCTTTCCATTAAGTACGTATATTTTCGAGACCGTTTTATGTATGCAACTTCAACTTCAACTTGCCTTTTTGAAATCGAAATGGCGTTGCGCGCCGCTGAGGCGACGCGGGGAAATACAGAGCGCAGTGTGGAGCGGGTGCGCTGGATTCCTGCGCCGTCCCGCCTGCAAACTGCACGCCCCTGCGTTTCTCACCTCTTGACTGCGCTATAATAGCTAGTCACTCGACAGCGAGGACAGGCGATGCGATGTGGAGGAGGCAAACCAGGCTTCCACTCAGCTCTGTTTTCCCTTGGGGCCGGTGGCGCTACAAAGGAGGTGTGTACCGTTCGTTGCCACGCCGAACGAAATAGCATCGTGACTCGTTGCGGCCAACGCCCTCAAATCTGGCCAAAAAGCTTGCAGGCAAGACACAGCCGCTCCATGTTCTGGGCTAAAGATGGCCCTAAAGCGCGGTAGTCCAACCGACAAAGTCCAACCGATAAGAGCAGGAGGCCCTCGCGTGTCTCGAGCTCTCGAGTTCTCCTGCGGGCTGTTTGAGGTAGGGATGCACCGTGAGATCCGCTCGCGCGCGAGTATTGCCTGCTTTTAGCCCCCGGCGGCGACACAAAACGGCAAGTGAATAAAATAAGCCCAGCGATAAGAAAGTCGCTGCGGCGCAACGGCGGCGGCGATGTTAGCTATCTGTGGGCTGTCATCGTGGTGATAGTTGGCCCCAAATACGCTGCGGACGCCATCCATACTCAAAAACTGCCCACGACTGCTCGCTCACCAGGTCCGCAAAACTCTTGCAAGCGTTGCCCCACAGGGGGTCGTCACAGCGTGCACTCCGCTTTCCCCCCCCCGGCCCAGAGCCCAACCAGTTCAGGTGATCGACGCTCTTTAACATGCCGGTGGTTCACGACCGATACCGAGTCATCCGCAGTCTCAGTTCCACGCTCTACGGCTGGGTTTTCGCCTGCGAGGACATGCAGGGCAGACTCGGTCCAGCCCCGCCTGCTACCGCCATTGCGCCCGTAGTCATCAAGCAGGTCTCGCTCGAGCGCATGGCCGCCTTCATGCGCGACCACCCGCAAGACGGAAGTCATCAAGCAGGTCTCGCTCGAGCGCATGGCCGCCTTCATGCGCGACCACCCGCAAGACGGACACACGCCAGACAACCCCATCGTCGAGAAGGAGGTCGGCGATGTCGTCCGAGCCGCGGGAGGCCACCCCAACCTCGTGCAGTACACCGACTCGTTCGTCGAGCAGCAGACGCTGTACCTCGTCATGGAGCACTGCGCCGACGGCGATATGTACGACTACCTCAGCAGGCGCCGGCAGCGCACCATGTCGTGCATGAACGCGCTGAGCGTGCTCTCGCAGGTGGCCGCGGGTCTGGCCTTCCTGCACCGACACGGCATCGCGCACCGCGACGTGTCTCTCGAGAACATCATGCTGCACCGCGGCCGGTGCAAGCTGGGCGACTTCGGGCTGGCCACGCGTGCTCGACGCGCGGGCGGCCGTCACGTGGGCAAGAAGTACTACATGGCGCCGGAGATCGTGGCGGGGGGTCCGTACGATCCGAAGGCTGCGGACGTCTGGTCGCTGGGGATCGTGCTCTTCATCATGCTGACGGGCTCGCCGCTCGTGTCGTTCGCTTCCACGTCGGTCAAGTCCTTCCGGGCGCTCAAGCGGGCGGGCATCCCAGCAGTGCTGGAGACGTGGGGCGTCGCGGCATCGATGCCTGCGAGTGCACTGCATCTTGTGTCGGGCATGCTGGAGATCGACCCCAACAAGCGCCTGACCATCGAGCAGGTGCTGGACCACGACGCCTTCGCAGAGTTGATGGGCTAGTCAGAGTAATGGGCATGCCAGGCCCTTTGTCAGTCGAGTTACCCTCGCGTTGGCACGAGGGATGTTTGTGAGGTACTTATGAAGCGGAATGCGTTGGAAAACTTGTGGGCGTGCCCCCTGTAAAATACAAGAACTCGGTTTTTTGACTCCCACGTAGGCACTCTGCTTGTGCAGTTTCCGATAAGCAAGCGTCGTGAAGCTCTGTAAGCCAAGTCCGAGGGTCCGTGCCTGTCCTTGGCTCCGGTGGTTCCAGCATCGTGAAGCTCTGTAAGCCAAGTCCGAGGGTCCGTGCCTGTCCTTGGCTCCGGTGGTTCCAGCGCAGCCTAAAATTGCCCGGCCAACTCCTCCTCCTCCTCCTGTCTTTGGGGCGGCGGCACGAGCTTGTCTGTCTCTGGGCTAGTTGTCACCTTCCAAGCACGACACCAAGCTGCTCCAATACCCAGACGATGTGCCGCGTCACCGCCACCATCACTTCCAAGCACGACACCAAGCTGCTCCAATACCCAGACGATGTGCCGCGTCACCGCCACCATCGAGCCGCCGGGCGTGTTCTTCGGGCCGTCGACGGCGACGCTGGAGGACTTCCAGCATCTACCGTCGCCCGTGGTTCCCCCTCTGCGCTCCAGCTACACCTCGCTCGAAACCCAGCAACTCAACATGAAACCGAGCACGCCTCCCAACCATCTCAAGTCCAAACCCAAGCGAACCGGGGTGCAGTTCGTTTCGGGCGCCGGCGGCGTCCGATTCAAGGACGCGGAGTTCGCGCGAGAGGTGCGAGACCGGGTGGCACAGCTTGTGGCAGCCGCTGCAGCCTCAGACGCATCAAGCGCCAACACTCAGCTAGCGAGAAGGATCGTCAAGTACCGGAACATCCGAACGCTGTCTGCTTTACCCGGTGCGTAAGTGGTACATTGAGGGCATCGCCCCACCTACATAACGACATTTGCCGATGTCTAGAGCAATGTCAAGATGTTTGTTTTAGTTGCTGCCTCCGTAACGAAGTCATAAGTTGTGTCTGTTGCTCATTTGCCATGGTTAATTGGAGAAAACACTGCTACCTGCAAGGTAAGCCGATGGAGGTTTAGTATTAAGTTACGACAAAATGTAGTCGAGCTTCATCGCTCGGCTCGACGCTGGGGGCGTCTCTTCTTGCTCGACGGCGACACAGTTCGACGACGGAGTCTCGTCTTCGGCGTCCGAGTCGGGCAGAATCTCAACGGGCTCCATGTTTTCGACCTCCGGCTCGGGCTCCTCTCCTAGGGCATGGCCCCTGATCAGTGCGCGACCCAGGATCCGCTCGCAGTCCCTGAGGCTGCCTAGAACCTCCATCAGCGCCCCCACGAAATCCGGCGCCATTTCATACGCCTCCAGCCTGCCATTGGCGTTGAAGTGCATCCGAGCTCTGTAGTGGACGTGCAGCTGTCGGCCGATCAGCTTCTGGGTGAGATCTTCGTCCGCAGCGGCATGCGGGTAGATGTTCTCAATCGTGCGTCGGGAGTAGCGCAGGTGCAGCGTGCCGTGGACGACCACGCTCGCGCAGTCGTCGGCGGTGATCAGCTCGGCCGACTCGCAGGTGAGCTTGACAGACGAGTGGAACAGCGTGTAGCGCTCCCAGATCCCGAGGATCAGCTCGGCCGCGGGTTTGCCTCCGAACGTGGTGTGGGGTTCGATCAAGGCGCTGAGAAAGGCTCTCTGCTTGTCCGAGGACAGGACCGACGCCGGAGCGCCCGGCACGCTCAGGCCGGCGCGGAACTGGTGGAAGTACTCCATGACGAAGCGCATGGGGGAGGCCCCACCGATGGACGAGGGCGTCGAGAGCGACTTGTGCGAGTACATGTCCCGCGTGGCCTGGAGACGCAGCACCTGCTGCCGCAGCGTCTCGTTGTCCGCGAGCAGCGCGATCTGCCGCTCCTGCTGGCGCTGGCGGAACTTGATGCCGCGCTCGCTGCTGGTCATGGGCCTGCTCTTGGCCTTGCCCCGCCGCGATGGCGCCTTCTTCGGCGGTGGGGCTGGGCGCTGCTGCACGAGCGCGCTTGACATGGCGAGCGTGTCGAGGTCGCACGCGGCTCCTCGCGGCAGGATCGGCACGAAGCCTGGGGGCGACGTGAACGCCATGGAGATGACGGCTTTTAGGGGGCTGCTGCTACCGGCTACGGCGTATCCGATGCGGGAATGGGGCGCCGCAACCGGGGAGGTCCAGAGAGCGCTCGCCGCAAGGACACGGCGACGGCGGTTGCGATCGGTGATTCGTCACTGCACAGCGCGATGAGGAACGGAAGAAGCCCCGCGCTCATTGGGCAGCGCAGCGACTGAGACGGCTCGCCGTTTTGTCGGACGCCAACACCTCCTGGCTCGCGTGCTGTCTACTAGGATAGCTCTGCTGCGACTCGCAGCCTGCGAGCGACCACGGGGTCCGATACCCACGCAGCAACGGTGGAATCGCGAGCTGGGGCGCCGCTGGTGCTCGCTCCACCTCGCGATGCCGCCAACGCCATTGCTGCCGTCGTGAGACCCGGCGGACACGATACATTGGCACGATACCTGGTGCGCGAGGGTGCGCATTCTTGCAAGCTGGCCAAGCAATGTACAATTTGGTACTTGTAGCTTTTTGTAAGAGCGGTCGGGCCTAGCCTGCAGAGAGGCAGAATGAACAGCGCCGCCGCATGTGGCGCCCAAATGAGACAGCCTCGAACAAAATGATACTAAGCCTGGCTTTTAGTAAGCCACCATTAGGGGGGGTCGAACCTGAAAAACAGTGCTAACATTTTGGGAGTGGTTCTGCTTACTTTTTGGGATATTTTCTGCTCATTTCCGAAGTAAGCCACCTCTGGAGGTGGCTTATTTGTGAAATGAGCTGCTTATACTGGGAACTCCGAAGAATGAGGGGTGGACAGCTCCCAACGGATTAAT
>JAIKVH010000113.1:0-21203 GCA_024679275.1 Phytophthora niederhauseri
CCCATTCCTGAACGTTGCTGACGGAGCGTACCTGAATTGGTAGAACCTGTGGAATTCTCGAGGTCGTCGTCTTTGTCATCTTCGACAGGCTTGGATACGACACACTTCAGGGAGTTCGGCACACGGCCGAGAACGTTGGCGGTATACACGAGGAAAGCGAGTTCGTTGTCGTGCTGTTGACTGGAGCTCGTGTGGTGATCGAATAATGTGAACTCGGTGCCGAGGAAGCTGGGCTCCAAGCGTCCCAGATACACCGCAGAGTCTTCGCTCTGTGGGAGTTCGCGCATCGTACGCAGGTGCGAATCTCGCATTGTGTGGAAGATGAAGGGCCCGGAGCCATCACTGGCGCAGGATGCAGCGAGCAAGAACTCGCCCGTTTCCTCGCGGTGGAAGTTAAGAGCCGTCACGAACTCTCCTCGCAGCCGCTCGATGCAGCCCAGAACCAACTCGTGAGGATTTCCCCCTTCAGTGGCGCGAGGCGGTCGGTAGAACCGCTGCTTGTGCTGGTGGATGAACTTACGTGCCTGCATGACGTCTTTGTCGTTAGCGTAGACGCTCAAGTCTCCAGCAGCTTCCAGTGACTTGAAGTGGAGAGTGTGGCGCGACTTGCCAGCGAGACGAAGCGCCTCCAATGTTTGCTGGAAGTTCATTTCGAGGCACGATTCCCCGTTGATCGCAGTGAGTACGTCTCCGACTCGAATGAGTCCGCAGCGCTTGGCTGGTCCATCGTCGCCTGCTGAGTTGATCGCGCGGAAACCCTTCACCACAGCCTGCCGCCCGTACCAGTCCGTCTCAAGGTCGAGCCCAACAGGTCCGTGGTCAAACGTGACGTCATATGAATCGTAGTTTCGCCTTGGCGCTACAGGAACAGTTGAGTTGGGCGTGCCGGGACGGGGAGAGGAGCTTCCGAGTGAGAGAAGGCGGTCTAGCAGCGTGGCAGCGAAACCTTTGCTCTCTCCGCTTCTTGTACTCGGGAAGGGCTGGCGGACCAGAGCGGTGGAAGTAGCGTGGGTTGGAGTATTGTTTCTGATCACCATGGACGGTGAGGTGACACCCCAACCAGATCCGGGGCGTTCGCGATCAAGGCGGGACGCGTCACTTCCAAGCATTGGCTCGCAGTTGTTGCTGTCGGAGTCATCGTCACTATCCGGGTGACTGTCGTGGTCAGGCAGATGCAGTGGCGGTGGAGACATACGCTTGGAAGGTGAAGTGTTTCTCCCTTCGAGCTGCTTGCACTGTTGGTCTTTCGGTGCGAACGTGACGAAGTCGCTCCAGTCGTCACTCGGATGGTCCACGGCCACAACTTTGAGTGACGTCGCCGCGACGGCCGATGCCGACGCTCCTTCTGTACTGTCTAGGTAGCTGCAGGCCGTCGGAGTCAACAGCGAGTTCCCAAGCCACGGATCCGCAGCCCGCGCAAGGTTCAACGCTGACAAAGGGTCGAGCTCGCTCGCCGCTTCTGCTGATAAGGACCTCGTATTCGCGGATCGGCTCGGTGATGACGGCCGCTTTTCCTCCTGCTTGTCACTCGCTTTCGTCTTCGCGGCGGATGGAGACTCTGGATTCGACTCGAGCTTGGACGCCATCGCAGCACCGAGTTCCTGGTGGTACTGCTGGAACGTGTCGATCGTGAAGAACGACATGCCCGATCACTTTCTCCTTCGTCCTGTGCGCGAATGCGCTATCTACGGTGTGTCTTGGAATGGCCAAACTTGGTAAAAGCAGTTTTCTCGGACCTGAGAGCTATTTGCGGGAGCCAAGCTAGCGCTCCTCTAAAGTTACGATGATGTCTACAAGTCGTGATAAATTACCGAGTGCAGCAATGCTTGGTCTCAGACGCGGTATGAAACATGCCGTTATGGTGTGGAATGGCGATAGTACTGGAAAGAAGGATAGCATTTCGTGATCAAGCGGTATCGGCACTATGGACAAACTGAGAAAAACATTCTAGCGCTTCTGGCTGTTGATGAATCGCAGAGCTAGCAGCGCTAGAACGCGGAACAGCACGATGTAGCCCAGCACGACGAAAAAGTTGGTCCAGATCTCGTCGTGCTTCATCCCGAACACATCTTCGGTGAACTGCTTGACGGTGACGGCACCCGTAGTCACCGGAGCATTCTCCAACGGCTGGCAGCCCAGTTGAGAGTCCACGCCACTCCAAGTTTTGGTGGCTTCGTCGTAAACAGGCTCTTCGGGGCAGTCAGCGAACACGAGGGCGCCGAGGATCGCGAGCGAGAATCGTTGGGGCGTTATGGTGTACAGCCAGTGGTAGCCCGACGGGATGAGGTTGGCTGGGGGACTGAAGCCCATGAAGAGGAAGAAGATCGAGTTGACGAGCACTCCGATGATGGCGGCCACCTCCTCGCTCGGCAGCGCGTACACGAACATCTGCCCCATGTAGGTGAGCATGAGGACGAGGAACGAGGTGTTGATCCAGTACAGCAAGAACGTCCCGAATCCCGTGAACTGCACCAAAGGGAAGAAGATAGCCGTGAACACGAAGGCGCTCACAAACACGTACGGAATCTCCACGATTGACGAGCCGACGAAGTACCAGAAAGCAGAGTATGTCTGCGTAGAGCGCTCTCGGTAGAATGCAGGGCGATCGGCCGACGACACTGACAGCACGCACTGGAACGAGATCATGCCGTTGAAAAGCGTCGCCATGAAGATCATGCCCATTCCTGAGTTGAGGCCTTGGTATGACTTGTAGTTGGCTTCACGGAACACCAAGCCAAACAGAAGCCCCAAGAATACTGCCATCCCCACGCGAGTGAGGTTGTACGTCGGCGACCTCCAGTACATGTCCAGGAACCGCTTGGTAAGGAAGCTGAACTGCGTGAACGACGAAGCCGCTCGCTTCTCCGCGAACAACATCTCGGGAGCTGCAGCTGATGGGATACCGACGCCCTCACGGTTCAACATATCGTCGAGCTGACTTTTGTTCGCACTGGCATTGAACGTAGCCACGAAATCCAGATCGGTTGGGACGTCGTTCAGCACACCAGCTCCGATGCACTCGAGCATCCACGTGGCTGGATTGTATCGCGGTGGTAACGGAGCTAACCCGGGCAGCTCTTCGAAGTAGTCGACAAGTTGCTGGCAGTTCGGCCCCAAGTCCCCGAAGAACACGGTTTCACCGCCTCGCTTGAGCAGCAGCAAGCTGTCGAAGAGGAAGAGCACCTCCATTGACGGCTGATGAATCGTACACACGATGGTGCGGCCGGAATTCGCCACCTTCCGCACCCCATCCATGATAAGCTTGGCTGAGCGAGCATCGAGACCACTCGTGGGCTCATCCAGGAATAACACGCTTGGCTGGGCTGCCAATTCTACTCCGATGGTCAGGCGCTTCATTTGCTCTGTCGAGCTACCGCGAATGATCTGGTCTGCGATGTCCCACATATCCAGCAGAGTCAAGCACTCGTTCACCGAGTCGTACTTGGCGCTATCGGGAACGTCACTGCCTTGACGAAGGAACGCGCTAAACGTCAGAGCCTCACGGATGGTTGCCGCCTCCGAGTGCATGTCCATTTGCTCACAGTATCCCGTGCACCGTCGAATGGCCAAGTCGTTCGCCTCATACCCATTCAGCAGAATTTGCCCCGAGATCGAGCCTCCAGTTTTGCGATTGGCGATGACGTCCATCAGCGTGGTCTTTCCTGCCCCCGACGCGCCCATCAATGCTGTCATCCGTCCGGGATGTGCATACCCGCTGATCCCCTTGAGGAGCTCAATAGACTCCTTCGGGTTCGACGGCTTCGGAACGGAATAGTGCAAGTCGCGGAAAGCCAGCGCCACCGGAGTGAAGGACGTTGGTACTGGGACCACGTCTAGAATGGCGTTGTCGCCTGGCTTGGGCAGAGCTTTCGGTGTCGTTGCCAGAGCGTACGCGGACTCAAACCGGTCTTGAGTCGCGGTATCCTTCGACACCTCTTCCTCCTCGACGGGAGCGTCTGATACCGCGATATTTTCTGGCGCCTCGTATCGCAGGTACTCGAGCGAGAAGTATCCTAGCGTCATGCACCCGACGTAGAACACCACCATGTACACCACGCAGTACACGATCCAGATCCTCTCGGTCTTGAAGTCGAACAGCTGCAGGTAGTACTCGCCCATCCGGAGCCCCCCGAACTCGTCGCAGTAGTTGATGCCTCCATATTCGCATACGTCCAAGTCAGCCGAACGGTACTCGATCACAGCTAGAGCGCGCAGCGTCCACGAGACCGGCGTCATCCAGTAGAGCCATTTGAAATAGTCTGGAATTTGGCTCTCTGTGGTAAGAGCGCGCAGCGTCCACGAGACCGGCGTCATCCAGTAGAGCCATTTGAAATAGTCTGGAATTGGCACCCATCACCTTGAAGCCCCTGCGAAGACGATGAGTATAAGCGTGGCAGCCATGGAGATCGGCGTGGCGATGTTGATGTCCTGGGAGGCTGCAGTCAGCGAGAAGTAGAACGATCCGAGGCTCACGTTGGTCAGGAACAGCACGAGCAGGAACAGGAAGAACTCGCTGGCGTGCGAGACGAAGCCGCACATCCAGTACACGAGCGTGCCGAAGATCAGGGTCTCAGCCACGCACAGCGGCAGCTGACTCACCGAGTTGGCCAGCACGTACGACGACGTCCGGAAGAAGTTGGCTCCGCGCTGCTTGTAGAAGATGTCGCGAGCCGCCATGAACGTCGGGAGCTGCGACGCCTGCCCCAACGACAGGAAGAGCGAGGCCGCGAAGATGATGCCGATGACGACCTGGATCTCCGTTGGGTCGAACTGGTAGAAGGACGTGGCGTACAGCAGCCCCATGACGGTGATCATGAGGCCGCGCCCGAAGATGTACGGCTTGTTGCGCACCGTGATGAGGATCTGGCGGCGCAGCAGCGTCCTGGTATTCTCCCAGAAGGACTGGTGGAACTGCGGCATGGGGTTCATGTGCTGGTCGACGTGTTCGAGCAGCGTCGGCTGCAGCGGCTCCTCCAGCTTGCGAAGCGTGTCCTGGTAGATCTGCGACTCGCGGAAGACGCGCGCGAACTCGCTGGGTTCTCTCGGGTGGACGTAGTTGCGCGTGGACAGCTCCACCTGGTACTGACCCTGCTGCTTCGTGCCCAGATCCATCAAGAAATCGGCCACATCGCGCCCAGTGGGGCACTCGAAGCCCAGCGCCGAGAAATACGGCACCACTTCCTCCATCGGGCCGTGATACATGACCTCTCCAGCGTTGAGGATCAAGATCTCGTCGAACAGCGCCACCACCTCGGGCGCCGGCTGCAGCAGCGCGATGACCACCGTCTTGTTGAACTTGCGCGCCACACTGCGCTGAGTGTTGATGATGTCGAAGGTGGCGGCGCTGTCGAGGCCCGTGCTGATCTCGTCCATGAGCGTCACGTACTTCATGCCGAACAGGCGGCGCTGTCGAGGCCCGTGCTGATCTCGTCCATGAGCGTCACGTACTTCATGCCGAACTCCATCTCGCCCGTCGTGACCCGCTTCTTCTCGCCTCCAGAGATGCCCCTCATCAGCGCGTCCCCCACGATCGTGTCCTGGCAGTCCTGCAGTCCGAGGTGCTGGACGACGATGTCCGGGTACTTGTCGAAGAGCTCGCGCGCGGCCTCCAGTGCGCGCGCGTTCTCCTCCTCCGTGCCGTTGGCCAGCAGCTCCTCGCCGCGCCGGATGAGCTCTCCCCCGCAGAACTTGTGGGCGAACTCGAGCGTCTCGCGCACTGTCAAGACGGCGAAGTGCTTGTCGCGCTGCGTCACGTACGCCACGAACTGCGGCAGTCGGTCCCTGACCTGCTCCTGCGTCTCTCCGTTGTACGTGATCTCCCCGCTCAGCGCCACGTTCTTGGCCAGCGGGAAGCGGCCGCTCAGCACCTTCATGAGCGCCGACTTGCCCGAGCCCGGCTGCCCCAGCACGAGCGTCATGGAGCCCGGCCGGAAGCTGCCGCTCACGTCCTTGAGGATCTCCTTGCGCACCACGCGCGGCTTGCGGCCGACGCCGGCGACCGCCAGGCGCACGGCGTTCCAGAGCGTGGGGAGGCCGCTCGTCTGCTCCACGACTGGCACGTCGGCCGTCACGCTCAGGCGCTTGAAGCGGATCTCCATGTGCGGCAGGGCGCGGCCCAGCGCGCGCTCGAGACGAGCTCAGGCGCTTGAAGCGGATCTCCATGTGCGGCAGGGCGCGGCCCAGCGCGCGCTCGAGACGTGAGGCCACGAACTCGTGCAGCGCGGACGGGGCGCAGTCTGTGAGGCTGGCGGGGGCTGCGACTGGAGCGTCTTTGGGGGACTGCATGGGCCTATAGTACCGATTGAGACTGCGACCTGCGAGGCTTGCGTGGCACGAGGTGAATCTGGAAGTGACGGCGGGTGACGAAGTTGAAGTGATGGACGGATACCACGCGCGACAGATGGCTACAGTTGTGAGATGGCTACATCGTTAACCGCGTCTTGCCATGGGTTTGCTCGCGACGCAGGTTAGACTCCAACGCGTTAGACTCAACACTATCCTAGCCGGCTTTACATGCTTGGTGATGTCGAGCCGAGCGCAGGCAAGCCGTGCATGCAGTAAGCCCCGTACCCTGGAGCGGATGCTGCCAGTGGGATCTCATCGTTGAAGCTGCAGGAAGTGCGGTGCCACCAAGACAAAAGTTGGTGCGATTGATTGCCAATAAGCGCGGTTGTAGAACCATCATTTGGTGAGCTAGATGACCTAACGCACCACCTTATGGCTGTGTGACGGTACCACACGTTTCGACTGAGGTTGCGGCATGGTTGCCTACTAGGCAAAGCTACGCCGCCTGAATCTGCCCGACCCGTAGCCATGTACCGGATACCAGGTACCCCGGCGTCGTCGGATCGAAACGACGCGAGCCAAACGGCGTCCGATCCGCGGATCCCTAGCAGCCAGCGTCCCTGGACAACTAGAGCGAGAGAGGAGACCAGGTCGGAACCATGTCGCTGGACGACGTGACGCGGCGATGGCTGCGGCGGCTCGTGTCACGAGCATTGGATGTCGAGCCCTCCGTATTCGACCAACTCCTGACAGGAGCCAAGACTGCGGACAACCAGGCCGAGCCTTTTGCTGCTGATCTAGTGCAGCTCTTCTTCTCTGCAAAAGCTGAAGCCGGCAGCGTCCTCTTCTTCTTTAAGGGAGAGGAGCAGTACGAGCTCGAGGAGGAGGTGGAGGAAGAGGTTGAAGTCACTCGAGAAGCCTCACCCACAGGTAAGCAGCATCAAAAGGCACGAGACTTATCCACGGTCTCACTCATGACCTCTATCCTACGCTCATGTTGATGCAGATCCACCGAGTGAAGAAGCACCGGCAGAGCCGACAGACGAGCAGTTGTTCCTCGATGCAGAGGCTCCGCCACCGCAGACGGAGACGGTCAAGAGGCTCGTGAAACGATCGCGGACGGCTACGCGCCAGGTGTGTCATGCCTCTTTGAATACGCTGCCCGCGGACTCCTCCGAGTCCTCCACCGTGTTCCTGATCAAAGTGGCGGCTGGCCCCGTCACAGTTCAAAACATCGTGACGGACGGCCATGAGAAAGTCGTTCACTCGAATGTCGAGCTCGGCTGCTCGACCGGAGACCTGCTCTCGAACTTGGAGGGCATCATCTGCCACGTTTTCATGCCACTGCTCGACCCACAGCTTTCTAGAGCCGATTATGTGTCTAACGGGCGAGGTGAGAGCGACGATGCAGGGGCCAAGAACTCGGCAGCTGCGCACCAGGCTCTGAAGGTGATCGACGCGGTGCGTAATGAGTTTAAGAGCAACTTGGTCAAGTTTTCGTCGCAGATCTCGAACGCCATTCAGCAGATTCAGGGCGACATTCACTTGAACATCCCCGACGTCGTCATCACCAAGCCCGAGTCGCATCTGGATGACTACGAGCTGATTAACACGCTGGAGCAGGCACTCGAAGAATGGTCCAAGAGCGTGGCCAGCGTCGTGGAGCAGGAAGCGCGCAAGACCCCCAAGAGGAAGGGGCCACTCGCTGAGATTGAGTTCTGGAGGGAGCGCAACGCCACACTCAGCACCATCTTCGAGCAGATTAACATGCCCACGGTCCAGAAGATGCTCAAGCTGCTGGAACTGGTGGAAGCGAGCATGTTGCTCACGTTCAAGTATCACTTCTCGGAGCTGAGCAAGTTGTACGTGGAGGCGAAGGACAACGTCAAGTTCCTCACGACTTTGGAGCGGCACTTCAAGAACATCGCTAGTGGCTCTTTCTCCGCGATCGCCGATACGCTGCCGTCCATGATGAACGCTATCCGAATGGTCTGGATTATCTCGAGGCACTACAACACGGACGAGCGGATGGTGCCGTTGATGGAGCGCATTGCGTCCGAGATCGTGGACAAAGTCGCAGTGGAGATCAACGTCCACACCATCCTCCGGAAGAGCCCGGAGAACGCGCTTCACGCCATCGAGGAGGCGAAGATGGTGCTGGAGCTGTGGCATTCCACGTACATGAAAGTGCGCGAGCGTATCGAGGCCAGCGGCACAGACCATCGCTGGGAGTTCGATCGCAAGCGGCTGTTCGAGCAAACCAACTACATGGCCAAGATCTGTGAAAACCTGCAAGAGGTGGCGACGGTGCTGGACCAATTCAACAAATTCCTAGGACCCGAGCTCAAGTCCGTGACGGGGGACTCCCAGGGGATTGACGAGGTCATGGCACGCGTCGAGAGTCTCATCGCTCCGTTCGAGAGTGTCCCGTTCAAGATCTTTGACCGTGGCTACAAGACGAGCTGGGAGTCCGTCATGGTCCAGTTCCGTGACAAAGTGAGCGAGATCGAGCACATGACTCGGAAGTTCATTGACACGTCGTTCCAGAAGCTCCTTACAAGACGAGCTGGGAGTCCGTCATGGTCCAGTTCCGCGACAAAGTGAGCGAGATCGAGCACATGACTCGGAAGTTCATTGACACGTCGTTCCAGAAGCTCCGATCTGCTGAAGGCGCGTTCGACCTGCTGCAAAACTTCCAGAACATCCAGTCGCGCGAGTCCATCAACAAGCAGATGATGGAGAAGTACAAGGACATCCTCATGCAGTACACCAAGGAACTAGAGAAGCTGGAAGAGCAGTTCCACCGATATAAACATCGACCGCCAGTGTACAAGAACCACCCGCCCGTTGCAGGCGCTATTAGCTGGTCACGCGCGCTCTACCTGCGCGCGAAGAAGCCCATTTTGCGCTTCCGAACCATGAACGACCTGCTCAAGAGCCCGCACGGAGAAGAGGTGAAGGACAAGTATCTCGTGTTCGCACGCGCTGTGGACGCCTACATCAAACAGCTCCACAAAGACTGGAAGGAAAAGGTGCCCGCCCTGACGAACGAGTGTCTGAAGCAATCGATTCTCGGCCCAAAGTTGATTGAGGCGGGCAAGTCGGAGACCGGTGTCATGCTGTACAAGCTGCCTCCGCCGCCGTTCTACGCCAACTTCTCGCCCGAGCTGGCCATGATCATCAAGGAGTCGAAGTACCTGGATCGTCTTGGGTTTGAGATCCCGGAGGAGGCGCTCAACGTGACGCTGCAAGAAGACAAGTATCACCAATATGTGCAGGAGCTGACGCTGATGCTCCGACGGCACGACGCGCTCCTGGCGGAGCTCACTCCGGTTGAGACGCACCTCTTGCGCTCACAGCTCAAGGCCCTTGAAGACGTGCTGCGTGTGGGCTTCTCGCCTCTGAACTGGAACTCGCAGCGCGTGCTGAGCTTCATCGAGAACTGCAACAAGTCGCTGAACCAGTTCGCGAACCTCGTGAGCCAGATCCACAAGAGCAGCAAAATGGTGGAGGAGATCGTTATGGATATCGAGAACACGCTGCTGATCAAGATCGAGGACTTCGAGGAAGGGGTCGTGACGGAGGTGGGCGAGTTCTACGAGCTCGTCGAGCGCAACCGCATGCAGCGCATCGACGAGCTCGTGCAGAGCTACCGCTCGATCGGTCCTCTGCTCATCAAGGTGGAGGAGATCGTCGCGGGGGTGAACACGGGCACGAGCCCAAAGATGTCGACGTACTACATGTACTGGGAGCGCCGCATCTTCAACGCCATCACCAAGATGATAATTGCGTCAATGACGACGTTCCAGGCACTGCTCAATGTGCACACGAAGGACATCAGCAGTGCCGTCTCGGTCATGGGGCTTGGAGAAGGTGGGAAGCTCAAGCGCCCGCCACTGTGCAAGGTCAAGGCGACCATGAACGGCAAAGATATCATCGTGACGCCGTCCCTCTCGGACATGTACAAGTACCTGAGCAAGTCCGTCAAGCACATCGTCGAGAGCGCCAAGGCGTTCATCCGCTGGATGCACGGGACCTGTCGCGAGACGCAGCC
Source organism: Phytophthora niederhauseri (assembly GCA_024679275.1). NCBI lineage: Eukaryota > Oomycota > Peronosporomycetes > Peronosporales > Peronosporaceae > Phytophthora > Phytophthora niederhauseri. The sequence continues at coordinate 10,340 of JAIKVH010000113.1, forward strand.
GCTCATCGTCAACGAGGACGAGGAGCCGATCACCTTCACCTTCTACTCGGACATCTCGCAGAACCCGTACGTGATCAAGATGACGCTGTCGCTCAACCAGGAGATCCACAAGGTCTTCAACATCGTGAATCGCTACCTGGATAGCTGGCGGCGCTACGACACCGTGTACAACCTCTGGAACACCAAACGACGAAGCGCGCTCGAGAAGCTGGCAGACAAGAAGCCGCCGTGCGTGTACTTTGACACGCGCATGGCGCAGTACACTCGCCTGGCCGAGTCTGTCCGCAACCAGCCCACGGAGAAGGACACGGACTTCTTGCAGATCAACTGCCTCCCGTTGGCCATCGCCATCGCCAAGCAGGCCGAGATGTGGAAGGACGACTACGGCAAGATCCTCCTCGAGGTGTCGAACAAGAAGCTCGTGGCCATCAGCGCCACGATGGATCAGCTCGAGGCTGAGCTGGACGCGACTCCAGAAGACCTCGACTCGCTCAAGAAGGTGCTCAACACGGTGGCCAGCATCAGCGACATGGGCATGGAGATGGAGCTCGAGTACGCGGACATCATCGAGCGCTACCGCACGTTGCAGACGTTCAGCATCGCTGGAGACCCAGCCGAGTTCAAGAAGGCCTTCTCGCTCGAAGAGCGGTGGCGGAATCTCTACCTCGCGTCCAAGACCAAGGACCTGCGTCTCGTGAAGGTCAAGGATCAGTTCCGAGGCGTGACCAAGCAGGACGCGATCAACTTTGCGGAGGACTGCAAGGCCATGAAGAAGGAGTTCATGGAGCGAGGGCCGGGCACGTGCTCGCTTGACCTGGACGCGGGCCTCGAACTGGTGTCGGTCTTCCAGAAGAAGCTCACGGTGTTCAAAGCTCGACGACAAGAGCTCGCGAACGCTGAGAACCTCTTCGCCTTGTCCATTACGTCGTATCCTGAGCTGCAGCAGATCGCGGAAGCCCTGGAGAAGCAGCAGGTGATCTACGCGCTGTACACGGAGCAGAAGGAGTTCATCAGCAACCTGTCGAGTATGCTCTGGGCCGAGCTGGACGTGGCGGCCATGAACAAAGGCATCGAGGAGCTAGAGAAACGCTGTCGTAAGATCCCCAAGGACCTCAAGGCCATGTCGACTTTTGTGGAGGTGGAGAAGCAGATCCTGGCCTTTAAGGACAGTATCCCGCTTATCCAGAGTCTCAAGAACGAGGCCATGAAGCCGCGCCATTGGGAGGAGCTCATGACCGTGACCCAAGTGCGCTTCGAGATGAACCTCAAGACGTTCACGCTCGGCAACCTGTTCGCCATGAAGCTGCACCGCTTCTCGACCGAGATCGAGGAGATCGTGAACGCCGCCATGCAGGAGCAAAAGATCGAGCAGGAGATCCTCAAGATCGAGGACTCCTGGGCCAAGGCGGCGCTAGAGCTCGTCAAGTACAAGAAGAACGGCACTGACCGTGGCTGGGTGCTCCGCGCCGCCGACGAGCTCAAGATCACGCTGGAAGACCACATGCTCAACCTGCAGACCATGTCGGGCTCGCGCTTCATCGCCAACTTCTCCGAGCGCGTCCGCAAATGGGAGAAGCGCCTGGGCGTCGTGAACGAGTGCCTCGATATCTGGTTCGTCGTGCAGCGCAAGTGGATGTACCTTGAGAGCATTTTCGTCGGCGCCGAGGACATTCGCCAGCAGCTCCCGGAGGAGGCCAAGAAGTTCGACGCGATCGACAAGGCCTGGAAGACCATCATGGGCGCCACCTACAAGAACGCCAACGCCGTGGAAGCCTGCACGGCGGAGAACCGGCTGGAGACGCTGCACTCGCTGTCCGAGCGGCTCGACAAGTGCCAGAAGTCGCTGAGCGACTACCTCGACACCAAGCGGAACTCGTTCCCGCGGTTCTTCTTCATCTCCGACGACGAGCTGCTCAGTGTGCTGGGCTCGTCCGACCCGACGTCCATCCAAGTCCACATGCTCAAGCTCTTCGACAACGTCAAGCTGCTGACCTTCGTACGCAACAACAAGAGCGTCGGCGCCATGGAGAGCGCCGAAGGAGAAGGCTTCCAGTTCCGCACGCTGTCTGCGGTTGAGGGCCCTTCCCGCGGTTCTTCTTCATCTCCGACGACGAGCTGCTCAGTGTGTTGGGCTCGTCCGACCCAACGTCCATCCAAGTTCACATGCTCAAGCTCTTCGACAACGTCAAACTGCTGACCTTCGTACGCAACAACAAGAGCGTTGGCGCCATGGAGAGCGCCGAAGGAGAAGGCTTCCAGTTCCGCACGCTGTCTGCGGTTGAGGGCCCCGTTGAGTCGTGGATGACGGGCGTCGAAGACGAAATGCGAGTGACTCTGCAGCGCATCGCGAAGGAGGGCGTGTTCCAGTATGCCAACATGGACCGCACCAAGTGGCTCGAGCAGGTGCTGGGTATGGTGTCGCTCGTGGGCAGTCAGATCTGGTGGACGTGGGAGGTTGAGGACGTGTTTCATCGGGTCAAAAGCGGCGACAAGTACGCCATGAAGGGCCTTGAAGGACGGCTGACGGAGCAACTCAACAGCCTCGTGCGGCGCGTGCGGGAGCCGCTGGATAAACTCACGCGTAAGAAGGTCAACACGCTGCTGATCATCGACGTGCACGCGCGCGACATCGTCGATTCGTTCGTTCGAGACAGCATCCTGAACGAGAAGGAGTTCGCCTGGGAGTCGCAGCTCCGGTTCTACTGGAGGAAGGACGTGGACGACGTGGTCATCAGCCAGTGCACGGGCAACTTCCGCTACGGCTACGAGTACATGGGCTTGAACGGGCGACTGGTGATCACGCCACTGACAGATCGATGCTACATGACGCTAACGCAGGCACTGACATTTAAGCTTGGGGGTTCTCCTGCGGGCCCCGCGGGTACGGGCAAGACGGAGACGGTCAAGGATCTGGCCAAGTCGCTCGCGTTGCCGTGCTATGTGATCAATTGCGGCGAGGGGCTGGACTACAAGGCCATGGGGAGCATCTTCTCGGGGCTGGTCCAAGTCGGCGCCTGGGGCTGCTTCGACGAGTTCAACCGCATCAACATTGAGGTGCTGTCTGTGGTCTCGGCCCAGCTTCGAGCGATCCAGAATGCGCTCAACTACGACAAACCCACCGTCGACATTGGCTTTGGCCAGGAGATCGCCATTCATCGAACGGCGGGGTTTGCCACCTGCGGATTCTTCATCACGATGAATCCAGGATACGCCGGACGCACGGAGCTGCCGGACAACCTCAAGGCGCTGTTCCGGCCTGTGACGATGATCGTGCCGGACCTGCTGCAGATCTGCCAGATCATGCTCTTCTCCGAGGGCTTCGAGAACGCCGTCTCACTCGCCAAGAAGATGACGGTGCTGTACAAACTCTCGCGCGAGCAGCTCTCCAAGCAGTATCACTACGACTTCGGCCTGCGCGCGCTCAAGAGCGTGCTGGTCATGGCGGGGTCGCTCAAGCGCGAGTACAGCGACATGAACGAGGACCTGGTGCTCATGCGCGCGCTGCGAGACAGCAACATGCCCAAGTTCGTGTTCGAGGACGTCCCTCTCTTCCACGGACTGATCAACGACCTGTTCCCGGGCTTGGACTGCCCCCGTGTTGGGTACGCAGCGCTGAAGGAAGCTATCGAGGCGGAGCTCGTGGCTGGCGAGTACAACACCACTAACGCAGCAGTGTACAACGAGCAGATCGACAAGATCATTCAGATGTACGAGACCATGCTGGTGCGCCACACGACCATGATCGTCGGCCCGACCGGCGGCGGGAAGACCCTCGTGCTGAATACGCTGGCGGCCGCGTCCAAGACGGCTCTGGACGAGCAAGTCAAGATCTTCGTGCTGAATCCCAAGGCACAGCCGATCGCAGAGCTCTACGGCACGATGGACCCCGTGACGCGCGACTGGACGGACGGCGTGCTGTCCAAGCTCTTCCGAGAACTCAACCAGCCTCTCCCCGCCGGCAAGGAGAACGAGAAGCGGTGGCTCATCTACGACGGAGACGTCGACGCTGTGTGGGTGGAGAACATGAACAGCGTCATGGATGACAACAAGCTGCTGACGCTGCCCAACGGCGAGCGCATTCGGCTGCAGACTCACTGCTGCATGATCTGCGAGACGTTCGACCTCCAGTACGCGTCTCCAGCTACCATCAGTCGATGCGGGATGGTCTGGGTCGACCCGAAGAACCTCGGGTATCGCCCGTACTACGAGCGGTGGCTCAAGAAGAAGTACCCGCTGGTCCCCGTCTCGACAGACACCCCTCCGGGGCCCAACTCGCCGCCTCCTGGCTCTACTACGATGTCCACCCCACTTGAACGCACGCTCCTGCTGGAACTGTTCGACAAGTACGTGCCCAAATGCATCGACTTCATCCTGGAAGGCGTCTTCGGCGCGGACGAGATCGTGGCCAAGTGCCAGCAGGTGATCCCCATCAGCAACATGGAAATGTGCAAGCAGCTCTGCATCTCGTTGGACGCGTTCTTACCTACTGACGGCTCGTTGGATCCGACCTCGGACCGTGCGAGCGTTGAAGGAATCTTCTTGTTTAGTGTGGTGTGGTCCCTGGGCGCTGCGCTGCTCGGTAGCAGCCGTGCTCGATTCAACGAGTTCCTCCGCAAGATCGCAGACTGCTCGCTGCCCGCCACGAGCCTCTACTACAACTTCTTCGACTTGGAGACCCGCAAGTGGCAGCCATGGGAGTCGCGTGTGGTTCCGTACGCGGAGCCGGCTCCGTTCAACTTCTCGCGCGTGTTTGTGCCCACGACCGACTCGGTTTTGTATAGCTTCATCCTGGCGAGCTGCATGCGCACGGAGAAGCCGATCCTCTTTGTGGGCGAGAGCGGCACGGCCAAGACCGTGACGATCCAGAGCTACCTCCAGGACTTGGACCAGCAAACGTGCTCGACGCTCAGTATCAACTTCTCGAGTCGAACTAGCAGTCTGGACGTCCAGACAAACATCCAAGCGAACGTCGACAAGCGATCCGGCAAGATTTACGGTCCTCCGGCGGGGAAGAAGCTCTTGATCTTCATCGACGACCTGAACATGCCCAAGGTGGATCTCTACGGAACGCAGCAGCCGATCGCTCTCCTGCACTTTGTGATGAACCGCGGCAGCATGTACGATCGCGGCAAGGAGCTGGATCTCCGTATCCTCAAAGACTTGCTGTTCATCGGCGCCATGGGACCTCCCGGAGGCGGTCGAAACCAAGTGGACCCCCGATTCGTGGCGCAGTTCAACGTGTACAACCTCACGCCTCCCACGAAAGAGGTGCTCAAGCACATCTACGGCTCGATCGTGACGACGTATCTGCGAAACTTCAGCGAGCCGATCCAAGCCAAGGGCATCAAGCTGACGGAGGCGCTGCTGCAGTTCTTCGAGTTCACGCTCGAGAAGCTGCCGCCCACTCCGTCCAAGTTCCACTACATCTTCAACCTCCGCGACCTCGGGCGTGTCTGCGAAGGGATCTGCATGGCCACGACGGACAAGTTCGACAGTCCTGGCAAGATCGTGAGGCTCTGGAGGAATGAGGTGAAGCGAATTTTCTGCGACCGGCTCACGAGCGAGTCCGACAACGCGCTGGTGGACGGCGCGACCACTCAAATACTGCGGGACACGTTCCCGGACGAAGCTGAGGTGGCGTCGGCTGACCCGCTGATCTTTGGCGACTACGCGGACTGCATTGGCCGCATCACGGGCCAGGCGTCGGCCGAAGACGCGCGCTTGTACCAGGACATGGAGTCGTACCGCCGAATTCGCGGCATCTTCGACGAGGCGTTGGAGACGTACAACCTGGACAACAAGCCCATGACTCTGGTGCTGTTCGAGATGGCGTTGGAGCACTTGTCCCGCATCCTGCGCATTATCCGGAACCCGCTGGGCCACGCGTTGCTGATCGGCGTGGGTGGCAGCGGCAAGCAGAGCTTGTCCCGACTGGCGGCGTTCACCGCCGGGTACGATCTGTTTGAGATCTTCCTGACCCGCGGCTACGGCGAGGCCGAGTTCCGAGAGAACCTCAAGGACCTGTACCGCATGCTGGGCAAGAAGCCCGTCGTCTTCCTCTTCACGGACGCGCACGCAGTCGAAGAAGGCTTCCTCGAGTTTATCAACAACATGCTCACCACCGGCGTGGTGCCGGCACTGTTCGAGACCGACGAGCGTGACGCCCTTGCGAGTTCCGTCCGAGACCAGGTGAAGGCTGCGGGGCTGGTCGAGACCAACGAGAGCTGCTGGAGGTTCTACGTGAATCTGTGTCGCCAAAACCTCCACGTGATCCTGGCCATGTCTCCTTCCGGTAGTACGCTGAGGACCCGCTGCCGCAACTTCCCCGGCCTCGTGTCTGCTACGGTGATCGACTGGTTCTTCGCGTGGCCCGAAGACGCGCTGCGCAACGTGGCGCAGTACTTCCTGGCCGAAGAGGCCATCCCCGAGGAATCGCGCGAGCAGGTGACGAATCACCTGGTGCACGCGCACTTGCGCGTGGTGCGCGTGGCCCATCGGTTCGGCGAGGAGCTGCGTCGCCACTACTACGTGACGCCCAAGAACTACCTCGACTTCATCTCGAACTACCGACTGCAGCTCAAGGAGAACAAAGTCAAGGTCACGGCAAGCATCGCTCGCCTCAAGGGCGGCCTTACTAAGCTCGTGGAAGCGGCTCAAGCCGTGGACGTCATGCAGGTGGAGCTGTCGGAGAAGAAGGTCATTGTGGACGAGAAGACGCTTGCGTGCGAAGCTCTCATCAAGACGATCGAGGAGAAGTCGGCCGTGGCTTCTAAGCAGCAGGAAGTTGCTGCCGCGACGCAGATCGAGTGCGAGAAAGCGTCCGTTCTCATCGCTAAAGAGAAAGAAGAAGCCGACGCTGCTTTACTAGAGGCTCTTCCAGCTGTGGAGGCCGCCGCTGCAGCGCTGCAGGATTTATCGAAGGCGGACCTGACGGAGCTCAAGTCGTTCGCGTCCCCGCCGCCATTGGTCATGTCGGTGTGTATGTGCGTGTTGATCCTTAAGCCCACGGGCCAAGAGCTGGATCTCGACTGGAAGGGGGCCAAGGTCATGCTCAGCAACGCCAACCTCATCACGCTCTTGAAGGAGTACGAGAAGGACAAGATCTCGTCCAAGATGATCACCAAGATCAAGACGTTCTTCAAGAACCCGGACCTCAACATCGAGAACATGAAGTCCATCTCCAAAGCAGGCGCGGGCTTGCTCGTGTGGGTCGTGGCCATCGTCAAGTACCATGATGTTGCCAAGAACGTCGAGCCGCTGCGTCTCAAGGTCAAGTCGATGGAGAAGGAGCAGACCATCAAGGAGCAGGAGCTCGCAGACCTTAAGGCGACTCTGGACCGACTGAAGACGGAGCTCGATAACCTGTCGACGCAGTTCCAGGAGGCCAACTCGGAGCTGCAGGGGCTGAAGACGCAAGCCGACCAGATGCAAAAGAGGCTACAGGCGGCCAGCAAGCTGCTGGCAGGTCTCGGCTCGGAGCGCACGCGCTGGACGAAGGACGTCGACTCGCTCAACCTCCAGAGCGAGCGGCTGGTGGGCGACTGCTTGCTCACTGCGAGCTTCCTGAGCTACGCCGGCGCGTTCAGCTTCGACTACCGCTCGGACCTCATTTACCGCGACTTCTTCCAAGACATCGAGGCCCGCAAGCTGCCCGTGACGAGTCCATTCCGCCTCGAGAACTCGCTCACGGACGACGCGACCATCCAGAAGTGGGTCTCGGAAGGCCTGCCCGCGGACGAGCACTCGGTGCAGAACGGCATTCTGACCACGAAGGCGAGCCGCTTCCCGCTGTGTATCGACCCGCAGCAGCAGGCGGTCAACTGGATCAAGAAGAAGGAGGAGAAGAACAGCCTGACCGTAAAGACGCTGAGCGACCCGGACTTCATGAAGCACTTGGAGCTGGCGATTCAGTTCGGCAACCCGTTCCTGTTCGAGAGCGTGGACGAAGAGCTAGACCCCATCTTGGACCCGGTGCTCGAGAAGAGCACGTTCATGGAAGGCTCGCAGCGGTTGATCAAGCTCGGCGACAAGAACGTCGAATGGGACGCCAACTTCCGCCTGTACTTCACGTCCAAGCTCGCCAACCCGCACTACTCCCCGGAGGTCATGGGCAAGACCATGATCGTCAACTACAGCGTCACGCAAGACGGTCTGGCCAACCAGTTGCTGAACGTCGTGGTGGCCCACGAAAGACCCGACTTGGAAGAGCAGTACAGCGACCTGGTCACGGAAATGTCCGAGAGCACGCAGCTCATCGTGGAGCTGGAAGACACGCTGCTGCGCGAGCTCTCGAGCAGCTCCGGTAACATTCTGGACAACGAGGAGCTCATTGCCACGCTGGACGAGACCAAGAACAAGGCGACGGAGATCAGCGCCAAGCTCGAGCTGGCCAGCTTCACCAAGGACGAGATCACCAAGGCTCGCGAAGTGTACACGCCTGTGGCTCTGCGCGGGTCGATCATGTACTTCGCGATGGCGGCGCTCGCGACCATCATGAAGATGTACGAGATCTCGCTCGCGAGTTTCCTCACCGTCTTCCACACGGCGCTCGAGACGGCGAAGCGCGACGTCGTGCTCGAGAAGCGGCTGCGCTTCATGGTGCAGTCGATCACGGAGATGATGTACGACTACACGTGCACGGGCATCTTCGAGCGGCACAAGCTCATGTTCTCCTTCCAGATGACGTGCATGATCATGAGTGCGGCGGGCGACCTCAACCGCGCCGAGCTCGACTTCTTCCTGAAGGGCGACACGTCGCTGGAGGCTGCGTCGCAGCCAAAGCCCGAGGACCTCACGTGGGTGTCGGGCGCAGGATGGAAAGACCTGCTGTGCCTGAGCAAACTGGGCGAAGGCGACGGAGACGGAGGCGTCTTCGGCTCGTTGATGTCGGACTTTGCCACCAAGACGAGCGAGTGGAAGGCCTGGTACGACCTGGAGGCGCCCGAGCTGGCCGACCTCCCGTGCGGCTACTCGGACACGCTGTCGAACCTGCAGAAGCTGCTGGTGTTCCGCTGCTTCCGCCAAGACCGCGTGTACAACGCCATGAAGCTGTTCGTGATGACCGTGATGGGGGAGAAGTTCGTGCAGCCGCCGGTGCTCGACTACGCGCGCATCTACAGCCAGAGCGCGGCGACGTCTCCGATCGTGTGCATCCTCAGTCCGGGCGCTGATCCACAGAGCGACATCCAGACGCTGGGCGACGAGTACGGGTTCTCCGGCCATCGGTTCAAGTTCCTGGCGCTCGGCCAGGGTCAGGGGCCTCTGGCCGAGCAAATGCTGGAGGCCGGGGGTGCCACGCGCGGCCACTGGGTGCTGCTGCAGAACTGCCACTTGCTGGCGAGCTGGCTGCCACGCTCGAGAAGATGCTGCTGGCCATGACCAAGCCGCACAAGGACTTCCGGCTGTGGCTCACGACGGAGCCCACGGACCGGTTCCCGCTCGGCATCCTGCAGCGGTCGCTCAAGGTCGTGACGGAGCCGCCCGACGGGCTCAAGCAGAACATGCGGAGCCTCTACTCCAAGCTGGACCAGAGCATGCTGGAGGAGTGCCCGCACGCCGCGTTCCGGTCGGTGGTCTACGTGCTGTGTTTCCTGCACGCGGTGGTGCTGGAGCGGCGCAAGTACGGCAAGATCGGCTGGAACGTGAGCTACGACTTCAACGAGTCGGACTTTACCATCTCGAGGAAGCTGCTGAGCCTGTACCTGTACAAGGCGTACGAGGACCGCGACGAGCAGCTCCCGTGGGGCTCGCTCAAGTACCTCATCGGCGACGCCATGTACGGCGGCCGCGTGAGCGACGACTACGACCGCCGCATCCTCACGACGTATCTGTCCGAGTACATGGGCGACTTCCTGTTCGACGACTGCCAGCGGTTCTACTTCAGCCGCTCGGGCTTCGACTACGTCCTGCCCGGCGCGCTGGACGGCGACTCGAGTCCGCTATCCCTCGGTCTGGACGACTACGTGGCCACGGTGGAGACGCTGCCGCTGACCAACAGCCCGGCGGTGTTCGGCCTGCACCCGAACGCCGAGATCGGGTACTACACCAACATGTCCAAGAGCGTGTGGAAGGACTTGATCTCCTTGCAGCCGCGGTCGGCGCAGTCCGGGGCGGGCGTCTCGCGCGAGGACCACATCGGCAACGTCGCGAGCGACATCCAGTCCAAGGTGCCCGAACCGGTGGACGTGGACCAGATCCGCAAGAAGCTGGGGCTCACCCCCACGCCCACGCAGGTCGTGCTGCTGCAGGAGCTGGACCGCTGGAACCTGCTGACGGCGCGCATGCGCGTGTCGCTCGGAGACCTGCAGAAGGCGCTCGTGGGCGAGATCGGCATGAGCGACGAGCTGGACGCCGTGGGGAACGCGCTGTACGACGGCTTTTTGCCGAATCTGTGGCGCTCGCTGTGCCCCAAGACGGAGAAGCCGCTGGGCAGCTGGATGGAGCACTTCACCATGCGCTTCAGGCAGTACATGGACTGGGTCGCGCACGGAGATCCGCGGGTCATGTGGCTCTCGGGCCTGGGCATCCCCGAGTCGTACCTCACCGCGCTCGTGCAGGCGACGTGTCGAGCCAAGAACTGGCCGCTGGACAAGTCGACGCTCTACACGCGCGTCACGAGCTACACGCAGGACTCGCAGCTGCCCGCAGCTACTACGTCTACCGAGGGCGAGACTGCGGCTGGCTGCTTCGTCAAGGGGCTCTTCCTCGAGGGCGCGTCCTGGGACCTCGAGCGCGGCTGCCTCGCGCCGCAGCGGCCCAAGCAGCTCGTCGAGGAGCTGCCCATTCTCCAGGTCATCCCCATCGAGGCCAGCCGACTCAAGCTGCAGAACACCTTCCGCACGCCCGTGTACGTCACGCAGAGTCG